>VXBX01008452.1:211702-232528 GCA_013400415.1 Scytalopus superciliaris | reverse complement strand
GACTTCAATAACACAGTGTACTACAGATTAAGAAATTAAGTTCATTAACCCTTCAGAGAAGGAAAAAAAAAGCTGCTTATAACATTTATACAGCACAACTGTATTAAGTTATTTCATCATTAGATGATACCACTCTGTGTTTTATTGAAAGATGGAGAAATCCGTGTCTATCCCACTGGGTATCAATTCTTATTAAATGTGTTGAAGTCTTCATCATAACCAATGGAAGTTAAGACAAGACCAATGGTTTGTATTTGGCCACAATTTTTTTTTTCTCAATCTGAAGTGGGTACTAATAAGTCTGTCATTTTGCTTATTTTGTCATGGCATGTCTTAATATATACAACAAACTATCACTCATACTTCGGTCAATTTTTATGGATGCCAACAAGGAGGTTTGGGACCCAAAATCTTTTTCTGTTCTGAGAAATTCTTCCTCCTGCATGAGCAAGAGCATGAAGTTATACTCCACTTTCACTGTTTCAAAGACTCTTTAAGACACTTTACTAAGCATTTTTAATACTTGCTTTTAAAAGGCCTCTTTCTAAGTTACTGGTTTAGTCAGTCTTTGTGAAGAAACTTCATATTGTTTTAAGTAATGCTCAAGAATGATTCAAAAGACAGTATTCTTCCTCTAAACTGTATGTGTGGGCTTGTTTTTTACCTGTATCACCTCTCACAGACCTGGTTTTGTATGATTAAATAAATAAAATTAAGCAGTGGTACACAACAGGTGAAAAACTCATTTGAGTTTGAATGGGTATAGTCACAAGCATCTCACATGCCTGAAAGAGGAGAATTGTACTTAGGAGTTCTATGAAAAGAAAATATAGTGATTGAGAGATATCCAATAGGGTGTTTTGGGATTTGTACAGAATTCATCAACCTTCTTGAGCATATTTTTGCAAAAATCTAGCATCAGAGACAAATAGTGTGTTGACATAAGCATGCCTGTATTATGCATATGCAGAGCCTTATTCCACCAGGCTTTGGTGAATACTCCATTTATGCCTGGTCTGAACTTGGTGAAACCAGTTGTGAGATGAGTTGCTGGCAGATACCCACAAAGATATCAGAAGGCTGTCCATAGAGAATGTGCAATGGGAGAATTTCTGCAGTGGTGAAACTTCGGGCCAATTCAGCCATTCCCTGTGAATGGGGTTCCCTATCTCTGTGAACACAACTCCAGAAGACCAGGTGAGTTATTGTGTCTGAGATGTGTTTCCATCCACTTGCTTGGTCAGTGTCCAGAGCAGAAACCACTCAGAAACAGTGATGAACAGCTGGGCACAGGTGCCAAGCCGGAACACCTCCACACCCTCACACCTTGGAGGGTGTGGGCTTACACTTGTCACTTAAATTCCAGACTTGAAGCTTTGTCTGCTCCATGACAGTGGTTTCCATACATGACTTATAGCCTGTCCTTGAAAATTCTGTGGGCAGAAATAGTTGCTCAAAAGAAAACAACCCTGCTTAGGGCATTCAGGTTGCCTGCTCCAGAGACTGCAGCCCTTTCAGCTCATCCAGCTCAGCATTCCCAGAGGAAAGCCTGTGTTCAGTCTCTCATTTCAGTTATCTAGCACATACCTGAGTTTAGTGTTCCCAAATCCTGTCTGGCTTGTAAAGCTGTTTGCTCTTGATGGAGGTGGATGGGAAACTAAACTCACTGGAATCAGTAAAAACATCACTAGATGCCTGCTGAATATGTGAAATTTATGCAAACTCCTGCTGGGACTGAGGAAGTGTCGACACTAAAACCAGCCACCATTGAAAATGCCAGCACTTACAAAAGTTGATGCATTATGGCATCAGGATCAGGCAGTGGCTCCCATATGCAGAAAGGGAGACACTTTGGAGTATCTCATTTACTCCTGGTTACTGCTGGGCACCAGGAGGTCTCTCATGTTGTGTGTGCTGTGTACGGGGCTGTAGCTCTCAGTGGATTCCCTTCCCAAAGCTCGATTAGGAAGGAGAACTCGTCTACATTGTTCACTGCCTGAGACCAGATAATGGGGGAAGGCAATGCTCCTCCCCTGCTATCTCCCCACAGACTTTGAACAGGTAACTACCTGGAAAAGTCTTTGAATCTCTTAGAGGGAATTCGTGGGTCTCCTTTGTCAAGCTGAAAGAAGTGTGCCTGCTCTTGCCAATGCTAAGCTGTGTGACAGCATGCTACTGAATCTGCTTTTAGCTGCTTCAGAGGTACGTGAAGCAAGGAAGAAAGCAGAGTACCAGTGGGTGAGCTTTTAATGGGGTGGGAGACAGACTGCTGCTCTTTTCTCCATCTTTCTGGAGACCATCATGAAAAATGTTGCTATTTCCTTCTCTCTCCTGAGATTTTGCACTGTTGCTGTACCTTCACTCAAAATTGTCGTTCTCCAGGTGTGCCATACTGAGTGATCCCTCAGGTGTGTGTATGTCTTTGCACGAAGGTGTGATACACAACACTTTCATCTCCAGTTTGGTAAGAAAAGAACAAATGCAGCACTCCAGCAGCCTAAAGTCAGTCTGCTGTGGTTTTTCCACCTGTAGTAATAATAGAGCAGAGTTAGAAATATGGTGATAGGGAGAGAGTGAGAATCACAAGGCATAAATTTGTTGGTTGCAGTTTGGAACTTCTTCTGTTTTAAACAAAGTCATAATCCAGCCCCATGATACCATTCAGTGTTCCACCTCTCCTTTTGGTTACAGTGTTTGAACACATTTGTCTGGGGCCTCTAAAACTGTCATTTTTTAGGGGGACTAGTTTAATGTTTTCCTGTCTTCTGTACCTAAGTACTTAGAAGAAATGCATTCAAAAAAATCTCTCTTGCTACATGTTGATTATACCTGATTTCATTCTTACTGGTTTCGACAGCTAAATGGAAGTAGTTCTTGCTTCCTACAAGTGTTTGCCTCATTACTTTGTACAGACAATGCTGGGCCAAATTCACAGTAATTGGGAGTTGAAAACCATTCTCTACCTCTGCCACATTTAGCCTGGATATAAACCAAGACCAGAGAAGAGGATTCCCCACTTCATGAACAGGTGTAGATAGTGATAGATGAGGAAATGTGGTGGCATCTACTGTGCTACATACATAGCCATTTCCCAGCTCTAGGCATCAGATGCCAGCTCAGGGAAATGCCACTGCACCTCACTGCCTTTTTTTTCAGTTCCCACCTGGACCTGATTTGTTTTTTCCAGTGGCATCTTTGCTTTCCATCAGACCTGCTAGTGACAGCAAGCCTGTGACACAAGGTTGCTGCTCGAGGTAATATTTTTACTTCACTGTACAGCCCCTCGAAGATGTGGAGCTTTTTCAGAAACGCCAGTTTTCTCCTCTGCTTAGATCTTTTACATTCACTGAGCATTTAGTGGGTAACGCTCTGTGGAGTGTGGTAGTCATGGAGACTCCTTGCTTTCCAAGTTGTTGCTGGTTGTGTGTACCATCTAACTAATACACGGGCCTGATAAGTAACCTCAAAATGTTGAAGTGCAGCATTTACTGAAGATAATCCATTTGATTTCAGGGAGTCTTCTGTCAGAGTCAGACTGCTGAGCAAGGTTGTATCTGCTTTTCTGCTTTTTAAGCTTGCATTCCCACTTAAGGGACATCCTTGACAGAGTGGGGATGAGGACACAAATTGCTCAACAGAATCCTTGCATTCAGTAGCGGATAGTAGAGCTCTGGCCAGACAATTCAACCCCAAGAACAAAAATAGAGCCTTTTACAGTTCCCAAGTAAAATTTGATCAAACCTTTTGTATAGTTACTATTTTCTTCTCCATGACATCACATGAAAGCAACATCACAGTGTGTGTAAGTGAAAGCAGAATGTGACCCATGCTTTGTAATCTCTTAAAGCTTAGTTCTTAGGACAGTCAAATGGGAACTGAGCATCACTTCCCTAGCAGTATCCTTTTAAGGAATGCATTATTAATTTCTAGTCTGTTTTTCATGTTGGAAAAAATAGACCTCAAATATTTGTGAATATGTGGATACCAAAAAGAATTTAGGTTGCTCTCTTGCATGAGAAGAAGTCATGCTGAAGTCTAATAATCACAGTTATGGATTTTTTTTTTTTTTTTAAATAAGAAAAAAGAAAATCAATGAATACAAACATCCATATCCTTTTACTAATCCTGCAGTTAATCTGACTAAGCGCTGCTGATTTTGCATGTGAGAGAAGATGTGTCTTTGACAGGGAGTTTGAGAAAGTGACAATTTAACTGGCAATTCCCCTGTTGCTACTGAGATCAAAGGCACACCAAAGCTGCTAACCTGGAATAGGAAGTGTTCTAAGCAAGTGTGAAAAGAAGCAACAGATACTTCAGGAAAACAGCTACTTTGCAGCAGTGCTGCAAGAACTGAACTTGTTCACTTGGTTTTTGGCATAGCTCCATGTATCTGACTCAGTGATATTTTCCTAGCTGCCCTTATGGTATGTTTCATACTTGCTCCTAAGAACCAGTTTGGATATTAAGGGCCCAGTAATGGATGTCTTGCATGCCGAGTGTTTGTCATACAATCTCTAGCTCTCCCATGTAGTGTGGCTCAGTCATTCTGCTTTGACAGTGTACATGGGCCTTAAAAGAGGGTGCTGGTGCAATGTCCTTCCTTCCCTCAGCTTGCTGATGAAAAACTGGGCCAAGTCCCTGAAACATGGTGGGCCACATGTCCTACTGTGAATGGTACAGTGGCATGGACTTACATGGAACTGATGCTCTTGCCTTTAACTGAGCACTCTGAATGTGTCTCTCTGTTGTAGAAGAAATATTTGCTCTTGGCTGGCAAGGCAGAACTGCAGAGAGGAAGTGAGTCTGTTCTCCTTATTTAAATGTTTCTCCTTTCTTGAAATCATTAGCTGGTTAGATTTCCACTTCATTATTCGTCAAGCCTTGGTGAGCTGCCTACATGCAGAGCAGCAAGCCAGTCAGGGTTTTCAGAGTTGTGGCGTTACCTTAGCGCTCCAGATCCATGGAAATGTTTTCACTGACCTCTAACTAAGGGCAGGTTTGAACCTTTGAGGGCTTTGAAATGTGTTTTATTCTACTCATCAAGAGCAGAGCAGCCTGTTATGCAGATGAGCAGGGCTTCGTGTAGCCCTCTCTCTTTGCCCAGGACTCTCCCTGCCACCACTGAACTGGGAGTTGTCTGTGGAGAGAATTCAGGACTTCCCTGCAAAACAAATGTTACTGGAGAAAACAAATCTGATGGGAAGCACAGAATGTTCTTTCTCGTGCGAATGACTTAAATTTTTATTGTGCTTTTTCAAAGAGAAGGCAGCCCTACTCTGTGATGAATCAATGAAGATTTAGTAATACGAACAAATGAACTTCGAATTGTGCTATTGAGTCTTTCAAACTGCACTATCAGGAACAGTATTGTCTGCATCTCTTTAAGACTGCAATTTGTTCCTAAGCCACAAATACTCTAAATTGTCAGCCATTTTGTGAAAATCAATGAGAATCATGCAGACAGATCTCAGAGTATCATTTCAACCATAAATTATGCACCTGATGAATCTTATCCCATGGTCACAGTAGATAACAGAAGACCACAAAAGTACAGTATCCTTGTTGCTTTTATTTCCATTCCATATGCTACTTCCAGTGGTGGTGACTGGGAGTGAAACATCAGTTATATACCTCTTGGCTCTGGAAAGCAAGCAACATTCTTGGTGATGTAGCTGAAAAAGTGCTTTCAGATAAATTGTACACAGCATATAATTCAGCATATAATTTATCTTTCAAGTATTCTGTCAATTTTTCCATTGAGAAAACTGCTTAGGTTTTCCAAAGCTGATATTCTCTCCTGTGAGCTCTGTTCTTTTCCCAACAGTGGCCCATAATGCTTCTTGCAGCTATAAGGAGGTGATTAATCAGTTTAACCTGACAGATCTTAAGACAAATCTTCAAACTGATAACCTCACAAAAATTCCAGCAGACTCCCAACAATATCTTGATATAATCTTAGTAATATAGAGTCTAATCCTCCAGTTCTTGCAGGTCATTGGCAGTTCTGCTTGAACTGGCCATATGTATGATATGTGTGTATCCCCATGCGAGGTTATTAAAACCAAAATTGATTCCCAAACTTGTGCATGAATTCATTTTTGGAAGAAGGTAAAAAAAAACCCTATAACTTTAGTGCTGAAGAAGATCAGAGGTCACTGGATTAAATAATGTGGGTTGGTTTTTTTTTTCATTCTGAATTCCTTCATAAAAATTCTTTCATCAGCTTTTTCCTTAGTTTTTGCATTAGTTAGGAGGATTCACTCCTGCCTTGCTCTGAAGGTCACCTAAACATTTCTGTGTGCACCCCTCTGTGTGACCAGTTGTCCTATTTGTGCTTGTCCATCCCATGGTAAGGACCTTCTGTTTGTTCTTATGATAGGCCTGGGCTCAGCCATAAGACTCCAAAGCTTCCTCTGTGCTTGTCCTATGATTTGACCCATCCTTCTCATATGACTGGAGATGTGCCTTTTGGTCACGTCATGCTGTAAATAAAGACACACAGTAAAAGGATGATGCTGTTCCCCTTCAGAAGCTCATAAGACCTGCACAGCCAGAGAAAAAATTGGCTCAACTCACCTGTGAGTGCAGGGACTGCATGAGCACAGTCACATTCTTCCCTCCTTGGAGATGTTCACAAGTCCTGAGCATGGGGAGGTGGAAGAGGCTCAGCTGTCCCCTGCATTTTCCTCTCATTGTAGCATTTGAACTGGGAATAGATGGAGCCATGAGTACCACAAGTCTGACACAGAAAAGCCAGTCAGGTGCCTTTGCTGCTGGGAAAGGTGGTAACCTACTGCTGAATTTAGGTGGGTTTTGATCCTCAAGGATCAAATGGGAAGAATTCTACCTGAAGCCTAATGTGGATGCAACAGCTTGGAGCAGAAAATTTGTGATGGATTCCCCCCAGAGCAGGAGTCATGGGCAGGCACGAGCAGACAGTGACATGCTCTGGGGCTGTGCTTGTTCCCAGTCTGCAAAAAAAGCAGCACTGGATGCAAACAACCACGCAGAGATGTAGATGAAAGCATTTAAAATAAAATTTAAAAAAAAAGTTAAATAAAAAAAGAAAGTTAAAAATTATGATACACCAGATATTTTCTCCAAAATCTGTCACTGCTTTTCACACTGGAACAAAAATGGAATGGAGCCTTTCAAGAATCTTCTTGGCAAGCCCTGTAGATAACGGAGCAGTTTTCTCTCCAAGGAGGTCACAAAGGCCATGAAAATGCACAAGGAGACTTGTCCGTAATAAAGCTCCACAGCAGACCACTGGTATAGGAATCAACGCTGGCAAAAATACATCTTGCACACATATATAGATGAGGTAGAAACCAAGGCCAGTTTCTTCCTTAAAGCTTTTTGGATCCTACCCACATATTTCTCATTTTTGCATAAAACCTGTTGAACTGTTTCTGTGACCAGTTTCTTCTTCATTTGAGTCATCCCCTTTCAATACACAAAACAGATGGTGGCTATTCTTCATGAAAAGAGCCATGGTTGCATCCTTTTTTGTCAGTAAATGTGCTTTAAATGACTTGGGAAAAATATATTGACACAATTTTTTATTGAAAAAGTTTGCATCTCTCAATTTTATGCTTTTATCAAAAACAAGAAATTACTTACAATTTCAATTTACCAAAACCTTGCAGTTTTCCTGCATAGTAAAATTATCTTCAAGTTTTGAAAACCTATTTTGATGTTTTCCAGTGGTTTTTGATGATAAAACGTACAGAGATATAAAATAATTTCTTTGCTTGTTTGTTTTAAAGTCATAATTTTAAAGCTTTTGAAGTGAAAGCAGCTTTAAACCCTTTTGTAGAAAATACTTTTCTGTTTCAACCAGCCCCACTGTACTTTAATGCTCACACAACAACAGAGGCAGATACGTAAGTTATGAAGCTAGGGTGAGTTAAACTCACATTGTGTGGTTCCAACTCTGACACACTAATTTTAATTTTTTTTTTAGTATTTTACTTGGATGCCTGCAGAGTCTTACAAAAACATCCTCTTGCTGAGGACTGCTAGGAATAGATTATAACTCTTGGGGAGTCTCCATCACTGGAAGATCTTATAAAAAGGATTTAACGAACCTCTGACAGGAATAGTTTTGGTTTTCCTGACCCAGTTTTAGGGTAGTGGGTAGGATAGATAATGACTTTGTATCCCTGACAGGTCTGTTTTAAAAAAGGATGGTCTTACTGATCATTTGTAAAAGTCAGTAGGCTCCAATAATTCAGGAGTTGCAAAACTCCTAAAGCTCAGTGGAGGCTGGAAAACACGCATTTCATTCTGATAAAGCCCTCAGAAAGAAAACCCACCCTGATGCCAGGACTGTTGTGGTACATATAGTCATCAGCATCCCAGCTGGTCACTTTGAAGAAGTTTCTGTTTCCTGGATTGCCTGAAAGCATAAAGGCCCCTCTGCAGGAAGAAGTTCTCCTGGACAAAGAGGAGATGCGGAGTCAAGGTGCCATGGCTTAATACAGACACAAGTTATCAGACCAGCCTTCAAGGAGGCCACAACATCTTTTGTGCTCTGCGCTGACAGGGCTGCAGTGCACGCGGCGGTACTGCGTTGCTTCCCTTTGTCCTCTGCGCAGAGCTTAGTGCCCTCAGTGTGCACAAACTTCCTGAACAGAAAAATTGAACTGACATCTGAATGAGGGCTTTGATGTTTTGATTTCTATGGGCAGAAGCTCTGCTCTTTTTGGGGACTTATCTGGCCAAGAGAAGGATTTGTCCTCGCGGTGAGGCAGCAGCATCTTGTCTTGCCTCCCATTATCTTCACACCTTTGTGTGTATCCAGGACAGGTTCAGTTTATATTTCAATTGTACAGCGATTTACTGAAAAGGCAAAAGAACAGTAATTTTGGAGGTTTTAGATATCACTGTGAAGTGATTTAGAAAAATATTCTCATTGGAAAGTACTCACTGCATTGACGTAGTCTTGAAATTAAGCCCCAAAATTCATTATAATCAAACCTTATCCAAAGACAGACCATATTTCTGCTTCTTCTGAATTTAAATATTGGAATGAAAGCAATAGGTGAGTTTTCCCATTACACACTGATGTTTGTCCAAACCTATCCTACTGAGTCCTTCCGTTTCTTCAAACAGGAATTGCTGGGCTTTTTATCATTGTCTGTTGTTGATATGATGACCTGTTCCTTCCTTTTTTTAAACTTTGATTATTAATAGTTTACAATAAAACATGGGTGTTCTTGGTGAAACAAGCATATATGCAGAAATCTCTCAATTTCTACAAATGCTTAAACTGTGTTTGAAAACCCATTCAGAGACTCAAAGGAAATAACTTAGCCAGTAAACACAGACTTCTTCATTGGCTACTGGGGAGAGGGAGGAAATTGTTCTAAAGTCTTCCTACAAGAGAAAGACTTCAGAAATCCATATGTGCATGTATACAGCAGAGCAATGCTGCTTCAGAAACTCATTTTGTACAGCCATGTTCCCTACAGATTGAAATACTTTGGTATAGCTGACAAACAGCATGATATCAGGGTTTCTTGTTGAAGTATTATCACCATTTGTATACAGAGAGGCAGTACACATGGCATATACATGGAAAATTTTGTGGGACTGCTTTTTTAACTGGTGCAGAAAACTACTAGTTAGACTGGAAACCACTTAAAGTGTATTTTGAATTGAGAATGATGGTGTTTAATGTTTTTTTAAATGTGCTTAAAGTCAAATTCTAAGGTAGGCAGTTTGTTCTTCTGTGTGCATACAGGGTTTCTCTCAGCCAATCTTTCTGCAAGGTATAAA
Organism: Scytalopus superciliaris; assembly: GCA_013400415.1. Classification (NCBI taxonomy): domain Eukaryota; kingdom Metazoa; phylum Chordata; class Aves; order Passeriformes; family Rhinocryptidae; genus Scytalopus; species Scytalopus superciliaris. The sequence continues at coordinate 222,745 of VXBX01008452.1, read as the reverse complement.
CACTTAAAGAAGTACAGCTCAACATTGTTGTAATTATAGTAATTTTTGGTTATTCGTGGCCTGAGCTATAATTTAGAGACATTCAAAGACCAACCATGCTTAGTAGTCACCATGTCTAATGTGTTCAGCTCTGCAGTTCTGAGCCAAGAATGAGTGGTATGTGCATACCAGAGCAAATGGGAAAAAAAGGTCTGTGAGTATTCATTGAAATTCAAAAGTCAGTTTTAATTCAGTGATGTCCATGGAATGTTCCCATTCACTTCCTAAAATCAGGTTTTGGGCATTTGTGCAAGAAACTAACCAGCACACAATTTTGCCCTGGGTTTTCACTGCAAGTTAATTTTAAATTGAATATTTGACAGCATGGATTTATGAAAAAATACAGAAAACATGAAATATTAATAATATTTTTAAGCTGGGTTTGTTTGGTTAGATGATGTCATGACACTCTGCCAGTTCCCTCCTGGATGCTTTTCACCCATGACCAAGTGTCTGCAAGTCAAACTATATAGACAGATTTGGAGTAATGCAATCTTAGGGCTGGGACACCAGTAGTGTGCTAAGGAAAACAGGTAGCTTTAAATTTAAAAAAATCAGGAATCAAGACATTATATTTGATCATAATTATTTTCCCTTACTGGTTTGATTCAGGAATGATAGTCTTGCCACAAGCAGCACTGCAAAGGACTGGACAAGGAGTGTGTGATTCAGACTGACTGCATACATGCACAGGATGCTCCTCTGGCATGAAAGTTCAGGCTCTTCTAAGTCTAAAAGGATTGTTTTTTAAATTATTTCCTCAGCAGAGACAAGATTTCATGTTTATCCTTAGCAAACAAGTAAGTCAATAGCTGCAGTGGTGGAAGGAATTGCTGAACCTCAGCTATGGTTTTCAGAATTCTGAATTAATAGTAGTATTTCCTGAGTTACAAATACCCATATAGACCTTATATAATAGAATTATAGAATTACAGAATGGTTTAAGTTGGAAAAGACCTTAAAGATCATTTCCTTCCAAGCCCCCTGCCATGGGCAGGGGCACCTTACACCAGCCCAGGTTGCTCCAAGCACCATCCAACCTGGCCTTGGACATTTTTAGTGATGAGGCAGCTACAGCTTCTCTGTTGAGGACAAAATGGATGAGAGGAGTTTGGTGGGTGAGATATATGTAACAAATGTTCTCTGTGGGAGGGGAAAAAAATGCTCCATTAAAGAAAGAAATAAAGATATCATTTCAGAAGGAAACTGTGAAGAAATTAATTTTTCAAGGTGTTCGTTTAAAATTTGAAAGTTTTTGACATGTAAAGGGCTTAGCAGGTCCATGAAATAGCGTAATCTTTTGGTTATGCTGCTACCATCCATGTCATTCTATTTATATATCTGCCTAGGGTTATGATCAAGGGCATTTTTCAAAAACTTTCTTAAATTCCTGGATTGCAATTCAAGTGAAAATCAAAGATATGTAAGAACATCTTGTGACTTGAAAAATTTTCCCTACATGATGTTAAAAATGCTGCTGGAGATCTTGTTTCTTTCCAGTGCTTCCCAGTGTGATCTGGATTACTCAATTCTCATTAATTGGTAAAGAAGATTTTTTACTTTTTTTTTTTTAAAATTATATATGAAATTTCAGATGCCTTGTTCAATACATTTTTCCTAAGATCTGGTAATGAATTGTGGAGGACAGGGAAATTTAAGTATTTGTTGTTTAAAAATAGAAATGCGGGGCAATGAGTTTTAATGAGTGAAACAGCAATCGCAGAGGAGAAGAAAATGACTATCAGAGCAAACTAAAAGAGTCACAAACCATCACATGAGAATTTTATATACTACAGTTTTCAGGGTGTTGCTCAAGTAATAATAGTTTATAATCCTGATAATCCTAATAATATGCTGAGATTGAGGTCTGAGGTTTCTGTGAATGTCTGGCTATGAGGTCAGGATTTTTTGCCCATGTGTAGGAAAAATGCATGTGAATGCGTTTGCACACTCCTGTTGTGTTCCCTGTATAATGGTGAACATCTGCCTGATGAAATGTCACCAGCTGACTGCATTTTTTACAAGTATATTAAAGCAAATTGTGCAGCACCATTCTCTGTTAGCTATTTGCATATCTTCAGGTTAGATGTGAAATGAAACCTAGAGCCATCACACGAAAAAATTCCCTTCCGTTGGTAAAATCTGGGGAAGGTCCCTAATGGTGCTTGCAAAAGGCTTCACTGAAAACACTGGACAGTTCTTCTCAGCTGCCATCTCAGTTTCTTCTGAGTTAGAAAAGTAACTTCACTGTGGTTTTTCGTCTGGTGCACACATGGAAGACACTCCAGATCCTGCAGAGCCTCTGCTGTAATACGGGCAAACAGTGGCAAATATAACAGCAGCTTGAGTGGGGGATCTAAACCATAGTTTTATATTAATCCATGACAATTGACTAATGAAGTCATCCAAACTGGGCAAGGTTACAGGAGACCAGGCTAGGAAGCCAAGAGCTTTGTCGTGCTTTTAGGATGCAGATGTGCTTAAGGCAATGGGCCTGCAATACTCAGAAGCATGTGCAAGCCAAATTGTGGCTCAAAGATTCCCCAGCCAGAGCCCCAGTGCTCGTGTCTGCCTGTTCAAGAATGATTTGGCGTTTGTACAATATGCGGCGATCAACCAGTTTATTTGAACAGCCTTTTGGCCAAATTCTGGGCTCAGTTCACTCCCTGTAACCTGTGATCTTACTGCTGCTGCATGGGTGTAAGGGAGCAGAGGATTTATATTTGTGTGTTGCATTTTAAACAATGGGTGTGCTGAAATCCGAGGAAAAGCTGGAGCTATTTATTGTGGTTGACAAAACAGATCCCAGTGAAGTTATAGACTGATTATTTTACTCTATTAGATTTCCTGATAGAAAAGTAAGAAATGTAGATGTCAGAACGTTTCTAACAAGCAACATGCCTCTTATACTCTTTCTTTTTTCTCTTTATTTTTTTTTTTTTTTGCATTACTTACTAAATGATGCAGAAATTAAACCCTTCTGCTGTACTTCATGGAAACAAAGGATCTGTACTATGTAAAAGGATGCTTCAAGAGAAGTGGCCAGCAAGTTGCTTCCCAATTTCTCTGCACTGTTACAGGCTATACTGTTATATATTGCTATAGACCATAGAGTATGGCAACTTAAAATGTGATAATAAGAGTAAGCATAGCCTTCCCCTCTTCATGCTCAAATAGCTTTTGGAGGCCTTCGTAGCAAGGAAATCTTCTACATCTGGAAAACATGGTCCAGCATTTCTGGTTCTGTCAGACAGATCTGCAGAGTTCACACTGGGCCTCACTCTCACTCTCTATGCTGAATGCCAGCACAACTCTTTTGTGCTTAACTACTCAGGGTAGTCATCTCTACAGATCTTCACCTTTTCCTAGTTTTGGATAGTTTTAGTGCAGTTAAACACACATTTTGCAAGGAAAATATGTTTTCAGAAATAATATGGCCTCGGAAGCTTTTAAGGTTGACGCAGGGCTTTGTGACTTATTTCTTCTGCCTCTGCTACGTCTGATTTCCGACAATGCCTTAGGGGGAAATAAAACCCTGAGCCAGGAGAGTGGGAGCAGCTGCCCACTTCTCCTCACAACTCTACTATTTAACCTGTAGTAGTGACAGTACTGACAGGTATGATGATGGGAATGGTCATTAGGTGTGGCTGTTTTTTGAGGTCAGCATTCAGTCCATCGAACATTCGGAAAAAGCATCCAAGTGAGGAAGGGAAATTGGCAGGGAGGTGCTCCTTGTTTCAGAGATGTATGCTTTTATTTTCCCAGCCTCCTTTTATTGCTTAATTAAGTCCAAATGCTCCTTATTTTTCCCTCCTCAGGCCTTGAAATATAATGCCATCAACTGGCAGCATGTCTCCTGTGTGACCTCCGCACTTCCTGATGGCTGATGGAGCCTGCTGACCACCTTCACGTCACAAACAATTGTCACACACACTTACGTTTGACTTTGCTGCTCCCCTGCATGTGTTTGGTGATCCGCTCACACATTTCTGGGCTAACCAGGTGTCAGCCTGGCCGCGCCAAGGAGAGGAGAAGTTGAGGAGAGCAGGTAGATGTTGGCTTTGAGGTAGGAGCCAGCCTGGAGTCTGGTTGCTCCTTGCTTTGACTGCTGCTGGGCGATCAGCTTTTATGTAGATGAGGAAATGTGCTGCACTTGTGTGAACGATTTACCATGGCCTGAGGCAGAACCTCTGCCTTTTGATTGGAAGGTGGACCTTCAGCTCCCTGTTTATCTTTTGGTGCTGACACACAAAAAAACCCACCTCTCCCTGAAACCAAAGTATCTGAGCTTGGCTTCTGGTGTCTGGGAGAATACATTTCAAAGCAGCCCGTGTTACACAGCTGGCTTATTGATGTAGCAGCTGCAGAGGAAAGAGGGAGACAGAGGAGGCATGGAGCTGTGAGTTTCCTCCACAAAGGTTTGTTCGGAAGTTTAAAGCATGAACATTTCTGGAGTATTTTTGTGCTGATGTCAGTGTAATCTCTGAGCAGGTTCTGTGCCAATGATTTGGAATTTCCTGGGGAAAAATTGTTGTGTCAAAAGAAAATGTCTGAGCAGCTCTAGAGCTTAGTCAGTATAACATCACCACACATGGGACTGCTCACAATACACCACAGAGCCACACACCTCACTATGCCATTTCACTGCCTGGAATTTAAGATCTCTTAGCAACCAAAGGAAGATGGCTGGTGTGTTTGCCCATATTATTTCAAGTCATAAACCTGACATGAAAAGAATTCCTCATTTGCAATTAGTTGTTCCCTTGGGAGGGACCATCTGCAATGTTCCCATGAACTGTTCTGATTCCTGTACAAAGAAATGGGTTAGAAACCTGATAAGCAGAGCTGTGCAGAGCATTAGTCTGAGGTAGTCCTGAGAGCCACTCCACAGCAAGGAGACCTTGCACACAGGGTTTTCTGCGTGGCTCCAAGGACATGCTTATGCACTGTGGTTCTCATTCACATAGGTGTTATCTGCCAAGCCTTACTGAAGCCTAAATTAAGGCTAACAATCCGATAAAAGAACAATAGTTCTTCTAATGTGGTAAGGATGTTTGTAACTGCATAATTAGGTGATAATTACAGCACAGCTATTTTCTACCCACAAACTACATCCCTATGGCATTTTACTGATATGACCACGCTGATGTTCTTGCAAATAGCAAAAAAACAAATGGAAGTTCTGTCTCTCTAGTTTTGATGTATATCTTGCTGTCTTGCTAATTTATATTTGTGATTGGTAATTCTCTCTCACTCTATAAGATGACCTTGACAGAAAACGATTTTCCTTCTTCCATAGTGTACAGTTTATACTGCTTTCTAAGTCCAGATAGGGGCTCATGCTTGATAAATTCCCTACTTGTACCTAAAATAGTGACATTTCCCCTTTTCTGCCCTCATCTCTCTTTGTGCCTGTTGGTTCTGGTGGTTTGAATGTCGTGGGTTGTTCTCTGATTCACAGAGGAGCCTGGAGCTGCTCTTCTTGTGACCTCTTCTGGTGCAATTTTGAGCCCTGGGATGGATTCTGTGATGCCTTGCCGATTTCTTACTGTGCTGGTTAAGAAGAAAACTGAAGAGATCAATTGTGTCCTTGGATACACACACATGTTTCTGCCTGGGTTCAGTGGCCTTTGGTGTCAAATTATGCTGCACTGGGCTGCTGCTCTTGAGCTGCCAAAGAATCATAGTATGGTTTGAGTTGGAAGGGTCCTTAAAGATCATCTTGTTTCAACCCCCCCTGCCATGGGCAGGAACACTATCCCAGGTTGCTCAATGCTCCATCCAGCCTGGCCTTGAACACTTCAAGAGATGGGGCAGCGACAACTTCTCCATGTCAGGGCCTCACCATCCTCACAGTCAAGTATTTTTTTCTAATATCTGATCCAAACTCAGTCTCTTTCAGTTTAATCCCATATCCCTTGTCCTGTCAGTACATACGCTTGCACACAGTGTCTCTCCTTTCTTGTCAACTCCCTTGTCAGCACTGCAAGGCTGTAATTCAGTCAACTCAAAACCTTCCCTTCTGCAGGATGAACAACCCCAGCTCTCCCAGCCTTCTCTCCCAGCAGAGCTGCCCCATCCCTCTGATCATCCTGGTGCCTCCTCTGGACTTGCTCCAGTAGCTCCATGTCCTCCCTGTGCTGGATGCAGCTCTGCAGGTGGGGTCTCACCTGGGGGGGCAGAGAGGCAGAACCCTCCCCTTCCCTGTTAACCCACACTATGGGGTTGAGTCCAGGACATGTTTGGCTTTCTGGGCTTCCAGCGCACAAATAAGACCTGAAAGCACAATCCTTCTGCAGAAATGTGCCTCTGGGTCGAACCACAATTTTGTGGTGTTATTTGGGATTTACATGAGTCACTGAGGTCAGAGACTAATCTTCTATAAACCCAGCTAAAAGTATCAGCTTTTCCTAGTCCTCAGAGTTGCTTCCAAGCTGGTGTGTCAAGAGGGTCTTTGCAGAAAAACTTTCCTTAGCGTGGCTTTTTTATTGGAAGTGAAGCTTTCCACAACAGCTGTTGTTGGCAGTCTCTATCCAGGCACATGCACACTCAAACTCACACTATTTTTTTGTTGTGCTTTATGACCTGATGCAGTCAACATCTGCAAGTCTCAAAGGTATACTGATGTCCCAAATTCACTTCAATTGTTCTGTTGCTTGGGTTATCTGATGACTGTTGTAGTTTAAGTTTATGAGCCACTAACCCCTCATAAGTAAATACATACTCTCTTTGAAATGACCACCATAATGGTGAAACATTATTTTATTTTATTTTATTTTGGTCATGAGCCCACATATTCTACGTCTTTGGTGAGTATCAGCACTCTCAATCTAATCACAGCATCTAGGCTAGAAGATTAACAGTCTCACTTTTGGAAATGACTGAGCTATTTTACATTAAATAAAGAATAAAAATCAAATAAATTAAATTGAGGCAGATAATCATCAAAGAAAATTATGGAATAATTGGGTTAGGCTTGGCAAAGTTATAAACAACAAGATTTAATAACACAAGTTTAATGGTATATGGTTCCACTACTTGTGTCTGTTGGATGTCCACACACATGCTGTTGAATGGATATATGGAATGGCATAAAACAATAACATATAAAAATGTACTACTTACACACATGTTAAAAGACATAATAATTTCAAGTATTTGCTTTATCAGCACTTTCCAGTTGTAAAAAGCCATTTGAAGCAGTCTAGTCTTCTCAGGGACCATCATTCTGGAAATAATCTGGTAATCTGGTACAAATAACATTATGTTCTTATGCCAAAACATCCCTTGTGCACAAGGATATTTGCATTTTGCAAAAAAAAATAATGGGAACTCCAGTCTGATTTTCCTTCTTCAAAACTCTTATTGCTCTCTCCTGCTGCTGTGACTGCTTTGGACTGGCTCCAAACCACTGACTCTTCTTTCAAATGTACTGTTAATATGCTATTATGTTAAACAGGCTGATAGAGTAAAATGGAAATGAACATGTGCAAAAGTCATTTAGGTCAAATGAAGTAACATGCTTTCAAAATATTAGCCAAAATTTTAGCATAAAACTTTGATGAGGCTGAGAAATCCTCTATTGAGCGGGAGCGTGGAATTAGCCCTTGTACAGACCATGTTTAGAACCTTATGATACTGTTTAATTCTATGGTTCCCCAAGGGCTACTTATAACCGAATTAAAGGGCGTCTTGTGCATGTTCTGGACACTGATTACGGGACCACAGACTGAAGCTGAAGACAGCTCTACAGCCACTAAGTATGCAAGTAGAGACACCCCTTAATTCAATTATATGTACCCTCAGGGATCTCAGTAATTATAATAAGAAGACATTTTGTAATTTACCAAGGCCAGAGCTAGAGCTGGTGTGGTTTTCTTTGGGTTCTTTTTTTTTTTTTTTCTTCCTTCTTTTTTTTTCTCTTTGGTTGGGTTTGTTTTGGTGCTTGTTTGTTGTTCGTTTGTTTGCTTTTTGTTTGTGTGCATATGAGGAAGATACTTTATCAGCCCCAGAAGATTCAGTAATTCACCTGTGCCTGCTATTCCTTGAAGTACTCACAGGGTTGTGGTTGCCCTGCAGAAATGTCTTGAAATGCCTGTGGTTGCTGGAGTGCTGTACTTGAGAGCATTCATGAGCCTGGGTCTTCCTACGGTCTGGTTTAAGAGAACACATTCCCATGACTGCAGCCGTGCTGGACAGCCCTAACATTTGAAGTGTGGTGTAGGTTGTCAGCAAGTCTGCCAGCCTGGAGATCTTGGCATGCCTTAGCTGAAATGGCATTCCAGGAGCCTGAACGTCCCTGAATGGTCTGTCAGACAATAAACACCACAGCATGCAGCTGATATAAGGGAAGGAGGCTTCTGTCCGTATTTCTCTATTTCCCTTCAACAGATTATGTGCTTTGTGAGTATAAATCAGTACAACTCCTTTGACTTTGGCAGATGTCTGCCAGCGTACACCATCTGAAGATTTGGCTTAGTTGGTAAATCAGGTTTTTGAAACAAATATGTACATTTTAGTGCAGTACTTGGGCATACAGATCCCTTCTTTTTTTTTTTTTTCTTCCTTTTCCTCCCCCCTCTCCAATGTGAAACAGCAGATGTTCCTTTGGATGATCATCACTACCCCTAGGACCAGAGACACTGTCACGCATTTTCGATGGTCGCATCTGGTAGACTATTGCATAAACCAGTGTTTGTGCCCTCTGTTTATTGTCAGTCAAGGGCATATATCGGTATGTACGTTCAGTGCTCAGCTGAAGCTACGTGCAAGTAACCTGCTTTGCACACCATAATGCAGATTTCATTGGTTTCAAGACAGCAAGTTTACCTCAATTTTTGATTCAATGTTACTTGGGTGAGCTAAAAATTATTTCCTTCCTATTCCCCAGGTTGGTCTAATAGAAGTCGAAATTCCCACCTCACTGTTATGTGTACCAGGTTTTTGTTAGTTGAGGATCTGGTCTTACTGAATTTGGTCTCAGCTGTAGGACTGGTACCAGCAGGCCATGTGGCCTCTTAGTGCTGTCTCTATTTCCCATAAACTCACATTTCTCAGGCAGTAAGTGGTGTCCACAGCAGAGAAATCTGGACAAATACATGGATGTGACAATTACATGCAGTTTACAAAAGGGTGGCACTGGGTGATATTGCCAAGAACATCTCATGCATCTCAACTTGATGGGGGACAGTCACCTAATTGGTACTGTTTGTTCAGGTCCAGGTGCTGCCCACTGGTGCTCTTGGGTGTTTGTACCTCTAATTGCACAGAAGCATTAAGGATTAAAGTGGATATATCTAACTGGGTGACAAGTTGTGAGGGTTCTGGACACTTTGTTTCTGTCATCCTCGATTTCAGTGTGATTACTCAAACTTTAAGGTACTGCTCAACCTAAATTAAATTAGCAGACCGTGTGTTAAGAGCTGTGAAAGAGTCTGAAGTACTTGTATTGTGGAAGTTGGTCCCTAAGAGCCTCTGAAGCCCACAGGGCTCTGCAGCACGCAGCAGAAATCAAAACAATAATAAAAGCAAGCATGCTGCTCACCAGTATTGCAAGCTTAAAAGAAGTTTCTCTCTTCTAGTTTTCCTTGGACTTGTGCAACATGCAATTTACAAAGGAAAAGTGATGTTTGGGGGAAGGACAGTTTCTTAGTACTGTCAGAGTTAATGACAGCCCCCAAGGGTGGGATGAATGAAATTCTTGAGGGGAGACAGTCCGTGGAGAATGACCAAAAAATAAACAGTTCAATAAAATTCAGAAAATATCAAGTGCTTATATAAACCCAAAGCAACTTTCAGCTATTATTGAGAAGTTTTCCCTTTGGCTCTTGAAGGTGAAACAGGTAGTAGCCATAAACAGAAGCAGGTTGGTTGCTCTGATTCCTGAGCTGTTCCCTCTCATCTGTGCATGCAGAGAAACCCAGCTGTGGAAAGCTACTGAAGCACACGGAGTAAGCTTTGTGAAGGACCTGGGAAGGTGCAGTGTGAGAAGTGTCAATAGATGATTTCCTTGCTCTTCCACCCTGCCTTAGGCAACTGCTACTGATTCCTCTCATGGACACACTAGTGAGTCAGGGGGATTTGCAGTCTAATCTAGCATGTCTGTTCTTACACTGCCAAAACCCCTAAGAGAGTGGTTTAAAAATCTTGTCTTTTCAGTGGAACAAATCAAGATTTTTTGGGGGGAGAAAAACTGGGATGGAAAGCATTAGAGCTGTAGCCTGGAGAAATAAAAAGACCAGTATGAAGAGCAGGTCCTACCAAAATGCTTTGCAAGCCCTTAGGCAGATCGTGGCTTTTTCTGGCATTCAGTCCAAAAATGCATTTTATCCACTAGGAGTTTATTGTGCCATATGTTCCCTTTGGCATGTCTCTCTTTCTCTGAATAAAATTAACTTCTAAAGCTGGCAACTGATAAATTCTGGTGAACACTCCAGGCGCCTCCTCAGTAAGGCCCACCTGGGAAACATCAGGTTGCCACCTTCAAACCCATTAACTTCCTCCTTGCTACTGTTAACCAAAGCAGATCTTTTCCTCTCTTTCTAACCTCCCATATAGCTTCCCACTGATCACAGGCATCCTGCCTCACCGGGGTGTGGGTCTTGATCAAAGACACAGCATATGAAAGATACACTCGTTGCGTGGTCTTCTGGTGGGAACAAGCCAATGCTCGTGCCAAATGAACATCTTATGGCACAGTAACAAGATCCTTAACATATTCAGGAAGATGAAAATAAAAATTCAATCCAAAATGAGGATTCTCTTGCAGCAGGGGTGTGTTTCACCTAGCCATGAAAGTAGAGTGGGTTTCTTTCTACCATTATCATTCTTTAGAAAAGACAAAAAAGTTCTCAGTCCTACAGGAAGGTTCTCTGCAAAGCCTGATGACTAGTAGGTGTCCTTCAGTGGTATTTCAGTGGTTGGGTATCCTATAGACCATGAAGCAAGACTTAGTATGCAAATTCAAAGATGTAGCTATCGGAGACAGGATTGTCTCTGTTTCCA
>VXBX01008452.1:185480-201154 GCA_013400415.1 Scytalopus superciliaris | reverse complement strand
CTCCTCCTCTCCCTCTCCCTCTCCTCTTTTTTGCACTCTTTTCCTCTCCTCTTTTTTGCCCTCTTTTCCTCTTCCTCTCTCTCCCCCCACTCTCCCATTTGAATGAAACCCAAGACTCATAAGTTCCCATGTTATGTCAGAAGTCAGAGCCTTCAGAAGAGCTCCATGCATGGCCAGAAAGACAATAAATTTGTTGGGTTGACAGCAGTGTCACGGTGGAAAGGCAGATCAGATTTTGTAGCTTAACAAAGCCTGCAGAGCTAACCAAGGTTGCAGAGACAGTGTAATATTCCTCAAGAGCTTGTTCTGATCCCTGCTCCACCTCTCAGGAGACGCTTCCCTGAATTCTGGGTTACTCTACTTTGTGCCTCTGCTGTGTGCGTCAAGATGTGTGATATTCAGGGCAGTGAAATAGACTATCATTTCTAAGAAACTAAATGTCTGTTGTGGCAGAATGAGAGTTGCAGTCCTGAGCATGTAATTTTATCTTGAGCAAAGTGATCTCTAAAATTTACAAGGGTAGCACAAACTACATGACAACTAGGACTAAAAGACTTTATTTTAGAATTGGAAAAGCTTTTCATACGGAGTCTATGAGGGAGGATGAAGTTTGCAACATTATGATTTGGGTGCATGTGAAGAACTGTATCACCTTCTAACAAAGATCTTAATTTGAGATATGTTGAATTTCCAAAATTAGGATTTGGAGAACACACAAACAATAGAAAATCTTGCCTTGTCAAAATTTTTGATCAAAATGTCAGACTTTCATTTCGCTGAGAATACTTCATGTAATTTTCTGATATTTAATGAAATTATTTGAAATTAAAAAATATTTCTTGATTCAAAACAAAATAGAGCTGCAAAGAAAACAGTTAACTTTTGTTGTTTTCCCCCCTCCTTTCTACTCCCTCTTCCCCTTCTTGACTGAGGAGATAAACAAGGAAACAAATTATATTTATTTTAATTTCTTCTGATTTGAAAGGAAGTGAATATTGTTTCCAATTGATGAGAAATACTTTTTAGCATGAATCATTTAATTGAAAAAATCAGTACATTAAAACATTAATATATTTGCATATTTTCAGATGCAGATTTCCCCACTGAACATCTTTCAACAGCCCTGCTCAGATTAAAACTTTTCCAATGCCTTCAGAATTTTGGGAAGTCTTGGAGGAACAGCTGCTCACACTGACCGATCCCAAAGTCAAAGATCCTAAAGTCAGGTTTGAGATCTTCCTCTAACACTCTTGCTGCACCTTCTTCTGCCCCTTTGGTAAAGTTAGAGAGGAATTTTTCTAAGGCTGTCCTACCCCAAAATCTCTCGTGGCCTACCTGAAAAAAGAACTTGGGAGGACTTGGTTTCTTGCTGGGTTGGGATACATATGATAAAGCATGAGACTGAATAACATGTCAAGGCAAACTCTTGCCAAGGCTGCATTCAGGGATGCTAACAGTGGTTTCAGCAAATCGCCTGAAGCAGTAAACATGCACATAATAAGAGGGGCAGAGGAAAAGAGGTACTTCTGAAAACAAGCCCTCCTGCCCTCTTACCTCACTTCAGGTCAAGTGAGACACTTCCCTCCAGCAGCACATCATGTTCTTGGAGAAAACAAGTCCTCCTCGGCTACTCAAGGTCACTGTCATTGTTCTGTGTCTTGCACAGTGAGCTTGAACTGAGGGCTTTTTTCACTTGTGATGACCTTGTTCAGTAATATCTCAGGGTTCCAGTGTGTCCTGTGGTCTACATCAGAATTTGGAAAGTCTTTCAAGGACTTTCCTGGTCATCTGGAAAGACTGTCAAGATGCAGTTTCCAAGGCTCCTGTCAGACTCAAGTTATAGCTGGTCTGAGTTTTTTGTGTCTGTCTGCCTGAAGGGATGCACTACTGAAATAGCTTTTTGTGCATCTCTTAAGCATTTTGTCTCCAGAAATACTTACCGAGGAAGTTTGAAATATCTCTTGCCATGGCTTTAAACCATGGTAGGAGTTCCTGGGGTAGGCAAGAAACAAAATTTGTAGTGGGTTGGGATTGATCCTGTCCTTCTTCTTTTAATGTTTGCTTCAGTACTTTTGCCCTTTGAATGTGGGCAAATGCTCAGAACTAAAACAAAATCCCTACATTCTCTCTGCTCTTTGCTGTGTGTGGAAACTCCTCTAAGAGTATTTTCCCAAAGAGGCAGTCTGGCAGCCTGTGAGAAGAGAACAAGCCCTGCTCCCCCCCTTCTGCACTCTTACCTCACTTCAAGTCACATGAGGCACTTCCCTCCAGCAGCACATCATGTTCTTGGAGAAAACAAGTCTTCAGCTTCTCAAGGTCACTGGTATTGTTCTGTGTCTTGCAGAGGGAGCTTGTTCCTGCAATCAGACTTCCTTGATGTCCTTCTCTCATTGAGGGAATCAAAGAACTCCATTCGTGAAAGGCTGACAAGCCCTGGCATACTTGGAGAGACCAAACAAAGGTTAGTGTGGGTGGATATCATGAGTCATTTCTATGACTAAGAGGCTGGTATAAACTACCCCTTCCTGGTAATTTAAATTTATTAAGGTCATGGGCTGTCTAATGAATCAGTGTGTCTAAATGAATCCAAGTGTGATGCTCATGATGTTAAACACACACACACAAAAAAACTCAGGTGAAGGTAAAGATTTAGTTCTCTGTGATCTAATTCAGTCTGAGGCCCTTATGCCTGCATGTGCTATCAAAATGTGGTTAGCTGGTGCTGCTGACGTGGTTCTTCTGTTTCCTGCTATTTCCTGTTATTGATGCTGGGCTTGGACAGTCAGCATTTACTAGAAGCCACTAAAATGCCTTGTATGATCTTTGAAAGGACCTTTCTGGCCAGAGTCAGAATGGAGGAGATTCCTCTGTTTTCGTGGTTCAAAAGAGCATGGACTCACTAACCCCAAACTACTTGAGATATTTCTGTCTTTATAAGTAGAACTTTAAATAACAGCAGGGAACTTAGGTAGTGGTTTAACTTCAAATGCTATGCGTTAGTTGAGGGCAATGAAAGTCGTATCTGAATGCAAGTTTCATGCACTAAATATAAACAACTATCAAGCAATGGTGCAGTGGACACCACTTACATCCAGGAGACTACAGATCCTGAATCCTTAGCAGTGGACAATTGCAGTCCCCAAGAGCTGATGACTGACAGGAACTGATGGAGCAAGGAGAGGGAACACTTAGAAAGTATGTCCTGCCAGACCCTTTCCTGTGTTGCTGCCCAAGTCACAGCTCAGTCCTGACCTCTGTCAGCTCTTTTAAAATGACATCTCTGAGTTCATTCCCACCCTGTTTGGTTGCATCCAGTCTTTCAAGCATGTTTTCCTCCTGGTTGCCTGCCTTACTCCCTCTTGCTGGCAACCAGGTCATGATGCAATCTACTCTTTGTTCGTGTGTGGTCACCAAATAAGTCAACAGGCCATTTAGGGAGATGAAGTGGCTGCCTCTGAGTGGCAGCAGAGCCTACAGAAGCAGCTCATAACCTTCCAGTTATCAAGCAGGCGTGGTGGGGCTGGCCTTTTGGGAGTCACCTGAGAGGCCTGGAGTAGAAGATGAAAAACATCTTGTTCTGAGTGTCTGGCATCCAGGAGAGGAAATGAACTTGGGTTTATGGCATGGGCTGCAAAACAACAGGAGGTCAGATCATGGAAATGCCTTTTAAGTGATGTTTGTTCTCTTGAAGCTTTCAAGGCAGCTGATAGATCTTTCTGTAGGAAGGACTCAGCTGACTGAGTTGGCAGAGGACCCTGTAGTTTCTCACCCAAAACCCACCAATAGTGAGGAGTAAGTGTTGGATGTCTGTAGACCTGACTTTTGAAAAGCAGGAAGTCTTGACTGCTCTCCAGGATCCAGCTGCAGACTCCCTGACCTGCTGATATTTTCAGATATGTGAGAGCTATGAATTCTTTGCAGAAAAACAGCTTCATGTAAAGGACTTGAAAGAATGCAATAAAAACCCGCACATAAACAGTAATGTACTACCTAACAACCCTGTCTCTTCTGTTCATGACAACCTTTTCTTTCTCTGTATATGTAAGAAACCCTCGTATTCATTCTGATCTTCAATATGGGTTCACGTTTATGCAGGTATGCTTTGATTAATGCCTTTGTTGTTAGTCCATAGAATGCAACACTAGTTTAAATTTCCATTTTGCTGGATACAATCTTACTTATTGTATACATTACTGGGCAGAATGTTTTTGTTGGTTCTCTTACAATGGTAAGTGCTCTTCTCTGCCAGGTCACCACCAATGCTTTTACATTCTGATAGGTTCAGTCTTGCTGCTGGCACAGATCATTGTGACTTCACGTCCAAAAATGAATGCCCTGTTAGGCACGCTGAAAAGATGTTTCATTACTGCTATGGAACAGAGTACACTCAACTTATCTCTGATTGAAACAGAAAGGTGGGTCTGAAGTGAAATTTCCCCCCTTTTTTCCTATCAGCAGCTGTCTCTGCATGTGTGAGTGTGCCTGTGTGTGTTTGTATATACCCACATCAGCTACTTAGGAACTGTGCTCTGCTTTCAGTGTATAAAACTGATATGAAAAACTGTTGAGCACAGAGATTTGCAGCTTCTTACAGATGAGAAACTGAGGTACAGAAAAATTGGAAACTAGATTTTCTCCATTCTGAGACATAAATTGTGAATGAGGAGCCAATACTTAGAGAGCTACTGCATAGCAGATTTTCTAGGGTATCTTGAACAAGGCACAGCAAACAGTAAAGGAGCAGAAGTTAAGTCAAGCAGTCCTGTTTGATGGTACCCTGTTGCTGAGACCTTTGTGACATGTACTTATATATTTGTATTCACCAGACTGCAAGACTGGGCAGTGCTAATTCTATCTGGGCATCCGGCCTGAAATGGCTTGTTCCCAGTTTCTGGCTCTTAACATTGTCTTATGACATCCTGAAAAGTCTCCGTAACCTTCAGATACTCAAAATATTCAGACTTCTACTTCAGCTGCTTTATGATTGCCTATCCTGTCATAGAAAGATCACCCTAGACATCGTTATGGAGCTGGGCTGGATGTCCATGTGATACTCAAATGCTTAGCAGAGCTTGGAAGCTGAGATCAGGTGGTGGCTGTATGTCAGATATGGTGGTTTAAAGTGGTGCTGGTCCAGGGTATTTGTATCTTTGATTTGTGTTTGACAGTTGGATCACTTCCAAATTTGTGCATGGGGTAGAAAGACACATACAGAGTAAAAGAAAGGATTTGTGTCACCCTTTTCCATGTTTTCATCCAAAAATCTAATCTGTATTCATGGAAGCAATTTTGTTGGCCTTAGCCAGACCAAGAAACACAAACCCAGGAAAGAGGATGAAAAGATGCTCCAAAGTAACTATGTTCCAGCTGCGCTTTCCCTCGATAACATGGTGTGGGGCAGTCTGATCCAAACCTCCTCAGCAGTGAGGGAATGTCTGCTTGGTGATAGCCTGACTTCACAGGCAAGAGAAAGCAGTGCTAGAATTGCCAAGTGTTTTTTTTTAAAGGAAACTCAATTAATAAGCACCTTATACAATAGTTCTGACAGAACTTATGTTGCAGAGTAGGTTGAAAGCAGCTAGAAGAGAAACAAAAAGTCTGCTGGGCAACATCAAAAGGTTGACCACAAGGGTCTCTCCAGTGCAAAATATTCTGGGATATTAATAAAAATCCTTCCAGCCAACTTAAATATCCCTTGACATAAAGAATTTAGATTCACTATTTTTAAACACTGAAGAAAAAAAATTATCACTTGTGCAGTGTTGTTACAAGATTTCTCCCATAGCCCTTAACTCAGGCATATTTTATAGTGTGCATTAATACATAAGTGATCACACTGAGTGGTTTATATTTAACAAGAAAACAGGAATAGAAAATTATAATATGTGCAGAATAAGAGCGGATTGAACTTTTTCTGGGCCATTGGATGTTAAAACCTGCTGTCTCCATGGGGGTTTGCCAGAATTCCTCCTTGCTCCAACAGCAGACAATGAACTAGATTGTGACTCCATGGAGCTGAATTCCTCCAAGCAAATAGCTGGGATGGATAACATGCCATGCCCCAGCTTCTGGTGCAGTACTTGCTAACTCCGAATTTTCTATCTTGTAGACAGGTCCTCCATTACAGGGAAAGACAGGCTGGCTGGAGGGTCAGCACTAGAGACAAGCTCATCTGTAGTTTTGGGGCTCTTACTGGCCAGCACCTCTGCAGAGGGGCAGCAATGTTTTCCTGCTACCTTGCAGGTATGTGGCAGAAGTCTGAGATAAAACTGTCATAGCTGAGGCAGACTCTGCAAAGAATGGGAGATCTTAGCAGGATTTGGTAAAAACCATGTTTGCCCAGTGAGAACATTTTAAAGACATTAATTCTTTTCATTTCCGCCCTGCTGACACCTCATGCAATCTGTTGGTTGTCATGTGAATACAACTTATGCTGAGGAAATAGACTTAAGTGCAAGAGGAATTACTGAGACATTGAAAAATTGATCTCAGAGCATTGGCAAGGCCACCACATGTAGAGTACTACCATGTATTAGGCCACCTGTCTTCTTCCTACTGTGTCACATGTGCATGGATATAAAAAATCATGTGTACCCTTCTGATTTTATTCACTTGGGACCCAGCAGAACTTGTCAACAACACAGAGGACTGATCACAAGCCTTTCACTGGAAAAGTTCATCATCTTCCCCTGAAAACAACTTAGAATACACAACTTTTTTTTTTTTTTTTCTTGTGCAGTTGTTTTCAGCATGGCCATACTGTTTGACAATGAATCTCAGAGTAAAAAGCTTACTTGTTTTCAAGGAACCACTCAGAAGAGCAGTAACAGTGATGAACTTTGTCTTTATGGCTGGTGGATGACTCCATACTAATTTTAAAAGGGTCTGGCAAGTCCAAAGATTAGTCAGATACCCAATAAGACTGACATCCATGTCAGGGACACCTGCAGCTTTGTGTTTCAGCTGTGCAAGTCATCCCGTGGAGAAGTGGCACAGATGTTGTCTGTGATTTTGGTACCTGATAAAGACATAATCTGAGAAGGTTTCATCTTTCTGTGGCCACAA
Source organism: Scytalopus superciliaris (assembly GCA_013400415.1). Classification (NCBI taxonomy): domain Eukaryota; kingdom Metazoa; phylum Chordata; class Aves; order Passeriformes; family Rhinocryptidae; genus Scytalopus; species Scytalopus superciliaris. The sequence continues at coordinate 194,089 of VXBX01008452.1, read as the reverse complement.
TATACAACGGCATCTTAAATGGACTGAAGTAACACAACAAACGACCCCCACAAAACCTGACATTTTTCCCAGAATCCAACACTGTGGATGCTCTGCCACTCAGAGTGGAGCTGTGTTTGAATGGCAAGCCAACCACTGTATCCAGCCTCTGAATTCCAGCTGAGCCCATGGCTGTCTGGAAACACCTTGGGCAGCATGTGAATCTAGAATACTTGAAGAGCCTAGTTCTACCTTAGTGGATAGTTTGGGTTTCCAGGGGGTGCTGGCCTTTCAACATGAGTCAGCTCTTGTTCCTTCTAGATGGTCTACTTATTTTCAGCACTTCTTAAGCTGAAACTTCTGCTATGAATGATGTAGTTTGTTAAAATCTTGGATGCATATGGAAGAGCTGTACTCCTGTTCTGCTCTGGTCTAAAGCAGGAAGATGCCACTAGAAGTAAGAATTGGGACTGAAAAGTGCCACTTAGCTACACTTCAGTCTTTTTTTTTGGTATTAGTTTGTTCAGCATACATACCACCCCCTCTTAATCTCCTTTGACACCCCAGGCTGAATTTGTGATCTGGGCTCCAGGCAGAAGCCTCTGGTCCTCAGTTGCTGTTGTGGCTGGGCACTGAAGGCTGGCAGTCTCCAAAACCCATGCAAACTGCAGAGGCAAGCCCCTGATGCCTGGAGACCAAGGAAGGCTGCCAGGTGACTGTTCTGTGCAGCAGGAGGTTCAGCCCACTGCCTTAGGGATGACCCAGTCCTGCTGGAATGAATGCAAGGTTGCCCATTGATTTAGTGAGGGCTGGGTGGGGGAAGAGCCTGAGACAAAGCAAGCATTAATTAGGACAAGGATGTCTGAGAGACACTGCAGATTTCAGACTGAATGGGAGGGGACAAGGATTTCTACAGAGCATTAGACAACTAAACATGGGAAAGGACAGACAAGCCAAACCTGGGTCTCAAAACCCATGCGGTTCCACCCCATGGGAGACGTGGGAAGTTTGGATCTCTGTGGAGGAGAAAAGTTGTGTGTAAATAGCACAGAGCTAAGTTTTGAAGGGTTCCATCATGGTCAGGAGGCAGAGGCTGAAGCTGATCTGCTGCTGTGTGGCTCCTTGCTACAGTTGTCCTAGGAAGAGTACCCTCAGGACCCAGCGCATGGCAAGGTGTCTAGTCCAGCCCTGGATACACCAGTTTCCAGAGCCTCCCTGCTGCTTTCTGTCTGCCTCCGCTAGCACAAAGCTACGACTGAGGCAGGGTGCTGGGATAAGACTTTGGGCATGACTTTTATCTTGACTGACCTTCCCTATTCCAAGTCTTGGTGTTTCCTCTGGCTGTGGGCCATCCTTTTGCCTAGCAAGCAGACAGGCCACATGAGATGAAGCTGTGTCCCAGTCAGAGGTTTTCCAGTGTAAAAATTACTTTCTGGCACCTTATGCAATTCTCAGGTCTTATTTATGTATTTTGTAATGCACCCTCTGAGTTCACGGTGTTATGTTAATTCCTAATTACGTTAATATTTAAGGCTGCTTATTCAGTTGATTTCACCTGTCCATTCACTTCAGATGGTGTTGCCAGTTCCCAATAGGTGTTAGCAGAATTCAGACCACTGCTACACCAGCTCAGGCTCCCAGGAAGGCTGAAGTATTCCTGCAAGAGCTGCACTCAGGGCAGTCTGAATGGGGAGGATCACTGAGCTACAAAAATTACATTGTCATATATTGGAAAATGTGTTGTTTGTCAGTGCAGCAACCTCACTTTTACGAAGTACCAAATACGAGAAGGAAGGTTTATGAGTGAGAAATCCAAGTCTGGGCAAAAATGCATTTCATTAGCATCAATCGCAGTGAGGAAAACTTCCTGAAACAGGTGACATTGAGCTAATATAACATAAAAAACCTCACTGAACATATAAATCAAATGAACTTTGCAATGTAGCTTTGCAATAGGTCCACCATTAGGATTTATGTAATGAAATGCATGGGTATCTTCCTGGCAACAGATCTCATTTTGTCTGCCACATGGATCTCACTGCCTCACAGGATGTTAGAGAGTTTGGCTCAAGCTCATGGTCAGTTTTTAGCCAGTTATTGCTTTCATAGCTGGAGCAGGATTTTATACATCTTTGTTGAGAAAGAGAGATTCGTGCTAGCTGCCAGGCATGAGAAAAGCTCCTTAATTGCTCTCCACAGAATCTCCTGACTAGACAGAGTTCTTGTTATCTTTAAGCAGTCCTATTTGTGTTGAAGGATCAAAATCACTCACAAAGAAAACAAAACCATCTCCTTTTCCCATGATGTTTCAAATTATCCTAGATTGCTGTCTCTCTCATTGAGTAGCAGGTCATCCAAAAGCTAGGACATATTATGGAAATAGCCTGTAAGCCCCTTCCCTGGAGTGTCTTGAAAAATTTAGTCCCCAGACATGGGGATTGAAAGGTAGACCAGGATAAGGGCTCACTGTACATTAGAGCAGGGAAATGCTATTCCTGCCATGCCTGAGGCCACCTCCTCTGGCCACAGGAGACTGGCAGCAGGCCTGGATCGGGAAAAGGAACACCATTCCCAAAGAGAGGAGACAGACAGAGATTCCCCATGAGCGCTTCACAAGAGAGCACAGCGGAGCACTTCAAAGCCAGTCGGAAGGGTGGCATATTCCTGCTGGATGAGGGATGAGTGCTGTCACTTCTAGGAGAAACCCGAGTCTCTGTCTCGTGATGCATCAGAAACCAGCTGAAGATCAGAGATAAAGAGCTTGAACCAACATTCATTGAAGTCCCTGTGGCTGCACCAAACCAAAAAAAAAGAGCTCTGGGGCTTTCCCCGGCACCACACAGCAGGCAAGTGGTTTATCACAGATTAGAATCAGGCCTCTCCCTCTAACCATAAGCCTTCACCACATCCTCTTATTTGCCACTGTTTGGCTGCACACTGACAAGCACTGAAAGGAAACAGTGTAAAGAGACGTGGTTATGCCACACCTGGCAAATGTCTGCAGGGGCAGAAACTTTTACAAATGTCATGCACACTTATAAATGTCTCTGAATACACCATCCTGGTTGTGTTCGTGTCTGGAAAGTCACATGGCTCTTCCCAGTGCACATTACTTTGTGTGTTTAAATGATATGCCATTGTAAATAAAATGCTACTCGAGTGCTTGTAAAAATGCAGAAGTCTGTAAGAAGAAGCAAATTACTCCAACTTGTAATTTCATTGAAAACATTGTAAAAATAGCCATACCCTTCATATCCCAAGGAGGAAAAGGTGATGGAGATTTATGCTTTTCCTTGAACACACAGATTTATAACAGTGTGTAATGTACATTCATTTCATCCATATTTATAACTGCATTGATGCAGAGTCTGGTATCCATTACTTTAATCTATGTAACTTGATCATTAGAAATTTAAACCATAATTTTTAACACATATCACCAAGAATTTCAGTTTGATTCAAAAAAGAAGAGTATATGAAAGTCCCAGCTGCAATTAGTTATTAAAACTGAACTTCTTTACTTAAATACATCTGTTTGTTCACATAGACTCTGTTCCATTCTGCCTTGTGCTACGTATTTTACTTCAGGTTAATCCTACAACAACTCACTACAAAATACCTTGAGGGAAGAAGGAAAAAAATGCAGTTAAGGATCATATTTGGAAGAATTCCTCTAAATAGATCTTTTACATCTTGGCAAAGTGAAATCAGAAATTGAAGAGTCAGTGACAGCAGTAGCCTCTAGTCACTTAGAGCGAAGTGGAAAAAATAATTCCAGGCCAAGATCAAAGGCTCCAATTGACAGACAGCAGAAATTAAACCCAGATACCATTTCATAAACATGGAGCGATTGACGTTCACCACATGGTTATTGTCCAGCACTGGAAAATAAAACATCTGTACTCCTCAAGACATTGAATGGATGACCCAGAACTGAAATTACTTGGTTGCCTGGTGCTAAGAAGGTGTTCCATTGGTTTTCTTCTCCCATTTTGACTTTATTCTTTCAGCACCGTTAAAAGGTAAAATACATGGATTGTTAAAAAAGAGTACATTGATAGTACATTTTGTGATAGGAAACAACCTTCATTTTTATCATCTTTAGGCCTATGTTTTGCTATTCATACTGCAGGTAAATGTCAATAATTCTACAAATTTCAGTGGGTTTAGTTTGAACACAGCAAGTAACACAATCTTACATAACACTGATGGGAACAGGATGCTACAGTGTTGGAGGAGCAATATTTAAGTATCATGGTATATGCCCTTCATGCTTTCTAATGGAGCTAAATGACATAATTTTTCACAACTTCTTTTTCTTCTCTGCATTTCTCATTGTTTTCCTCCTTTCAGAATCATTAAGTTGTACAAAAAACCCCAATGGGAATGAAGAGACCATACGGGAGCTTGCTGGTGACCAGCAAGGTGATTATTTTCATTAAAAGCCACAAAATATGAAAATCACCACTGAAAAAGACAAATCATTTGTCATTTAGAATGAATTTTTGATTGAGAACTTTGGTGAGTTCTGTCTCACTATTCTCACTCCATTGAGTTATCTCTTGAGTAAGGTCTACAAACTTTGATCTGTTGGCTGTCAAATTATTTTGCTTCAGTAAGAAGTAGTAGGAGAAAGAAAAAGAACTTAGAATTCATGACACATAGACCTCCAATATAAAAGGAGAGTGCCCTGTTACAAAATACTATCTTTGTTTGAATAATATTATTTCTTTCTTTACAATAACCTCTATATTAAAGTGTGGTACATGTGGAAATACCTTATTAAACCTGGAGTGCAGGGGAAGTTTTTCTTAGAATTTTTCAGAGTTTGTTGCTGTAAGGGAAAGATCTTGTCCACCATAACCAAAATAAAAAAATGTGTTCCACAGCCACACAAGTCCTATTGTATGAGAGCTAAAGTCAGCCTGAAACACTGACAAGACACTGAAAATCAGACCTTCTCTATTCAAACTTCAAAGCATTTCCTCCACAGTTCATTAAATGTAGTCGCTGGATAGATTCAGAGCTAGAGATGCCCAAAGTAAAGTTTTGCAGAAGTAATCTGTTCTGTTTCAGATTTTTCTTCAGCTGCAATGCACTTGCCCTCCTTGGCTGCAAATACAGAATAAAACATCAGCAAGGAAGAAAGAGACATGTCTCGTCTCCTTGAGAAATATGGGAGGTATGCTGGGCCTCTAAAAAGTTCTCATTTTCTGTTTGATTTGGAGAAGTTCCAAGAAATTCAGCTACTCACCAGAAACCTATCTAAAACTCTTACTCAACAGCATTTAGCAGAACATCTCAAAACCACAGCATCACCCATGAGTTTCCTCCATTGTTTCTCCTGGAGAGATCATGAAAACAGTCTATTTTCCACAGGCAGACAAATTATTTCAACAAAAACAGTGAAAAACCCAGATGAAAAATGCCACACATTCTTTTTTCTTCCTATATCTTCCCATTGTAGCAGCCCAGCTTCCAGAGAGCACCAAATGCTTTGTCTCCTAAGCTACCTTCTGTTGTGTCCTCGTGCTGCAGAACTGCAGCAGCCCACACAAATGAGATGTAGCAGAGGAACAAATAAATCACTTGCACATATTTCAGTACCTACAGAGACTTCATTTCAGACGTTGTTCTCAGAGTGGGCAGAGGTCCACAGATTCATTGTGCCGTGAGGCAGTTCAGCCCTCCCAAACCAGGCACCCTTCAAGACTTGTTACCATAACAGCCCAATTTGTCCACGTTGAGCAACTCCTACCACTGAAAATATGTAAAGTGACAGCACTACACCTCCATTGTGCTGTTTGCTGAAGAAGCTGATCACTGTGTTGTCTGCACCTACATGGTGAAGTTAAGATACAGCTGCTGGGTTTTTTTTAAAGACATCTAAATTTTTCCTGCTGGTGAGACAAACAGCAATTTTCTGTCAGTCATCATGTTTCCCACAGCTGCCATCACACCACTTGAAAACAGACCCCAGGTGACCTGAATCCCAGATCCCCTCAGCCTAGGCAATATGTGAGTTGCCATATGTCGCTGTGGGTAATAGCTGACGCTGAACAGGTGTATGTCATCACAGTAGACCATCTGGAGGGCAGAAGATATTAAAAAAAAAAAAAAAAATATAAAGGAAGAAATAAAGGTAGGTTTCCAACACACAAAGCTTTTGGATGACTTTTTCTAGCAAGCCCTTGCATACAATGGTTGCCTCTTCTGTTTTCTTTCATGCAAGTACCTAAAATGAAAGAAGCCATTACACATGTTTTACTGAACCTGATTCTGCCTTTTGTTTCTCAGTGGTCTTGAACTTGATTAAAAAATGTACCAAAGCATGGGAAGATTGCATTAGGGTTCATTGTTTTATACTCTTTCCATTAATCTCAGCCATGGAGGGCTGTTATACACGAAGCAGTAGTTGACAGGGTAGTAGCCATGCTGAAGAGACTTTCTGAAACATCACCCACCACTCATATTTAACTCTGGTTAGTGGGAACAGACAAAGAAAGCTGTTGAAAATAGTCTGGTTATCCCACTTACCTCAGTGAGCTGAATCAAAGGAATGGCATCTGTTCTCTGATAAGGAGTTTTCAATTTTGAATGGTTCTTCAACATTATATGAGGCAATCTGAATCTAGTTGCTCAAATTTTGGAAGGGTTGTTTTGTTTTTCTATTGGTTTGGTTTCTATTGGGTTTTAGGACTTTTTCCTCCCTATAGACAGAAATCTAACATCAAAGAGGTGGGACACATCATAGAATATGCCCTGAGAAGTCCTCTCTCAGTCTGACAAATAATGTAAAAGGAAAACGAGTGGTGACAAGCTTTGATTTGACAATACAAACCTAAATGTGGAATTTGTAGGACCTACCACTGCTAACATCTCAAGGTGCTGTGCCATAAAGTACCTCCAAAACCTGGTACATTCCCATTTAACACCCTGGCTGAGGCTGTGCTGTAAAGTTTGGATATAACTGGAAATTTCCCAAACAGTATTTTTCGCCCAAGTTTAATTTAGACTCCATACATAGTAGCACCATAGTTTGTTAAAAATAGATAATTTGTACAAATAAAAGCTGGGTGGCACTATTTATGTTTGGTTTTAAACTTCAGAGTAACTGGCATGTTTTTTACCACCTTAGAGTAGTCTAGTTGAGTTACAGGTTTTTAACTGTTTAGGGATTTTTTTTTTGGTGTGTGGGAGTGGAACATTGATTTGGTTTTGGGGGGGTTTTTAACATCTTTTTAATAAAATGACCCTAACAAAAGCCACTAAGTGCCTTTTGTGCTTGTTTCAGTCTCATTTGAATGTCTTTTCTACAACTGCGTGTAATGTCAATGAGTTTTACGTTCTGATTATTAAAACTCTTTTAATTCTTGATCCAAAGGTTGCAAGAGTCAGTGAAAAATATCCATTGTCTTTTGTAGGTTTTTAGAGTTTTGAAAATCAATATAATTTTCTAAGTTAGCATTTCATGTTCATAAAGTGATAATAATGTGTAATATTTAAGGTAGTCCTTTGTTTTAAACAAAAGAGAACATAATACCTCTGAATCTCAGAATCAAGTGATTTCACTCGTTTTCTTATTACCATGGTTTCCAGATGAACAAGATACACAAAGTGTGTTTTCAAATCTTATGAGCAAAGAATGAATTCCTGGTGTAACTCCACAGAATTTAACAGAGTTTACATCAGGGAGTAATTTTGCCCAGCAGGATTAGACAAGTCATTTACATAAAATTGGTACTGTACATCATGTGTCGAGTTGATGAATTTGCTGAGAGATTGACTTTATAACAGTGGGTTCATATCACATGTTATAATTATTTGTATCATCCTCGTCTTCTTATTGTGATGTGCATTACACATCCCAAAGGAGTCTGATAAAGGACATGCAATGCAACAACATGCTGCTGAAACACAAGGCAGCTGGAGAAACAACACATAGACTTTCTCTTTGAAGATTGCACATCTATCCAGAAGTACTATTTTAACAAGAGGGGGAATTAGGTGGAGTGAATGGCTTGACTGAAAATGACACTGCTTCTCTGTCCTCATGGTTTTTGTTGTTTGACATTTTTTGTGTAATGCAGATTAATTGGATACATGGCAGTAGCACAGGGCGCCTTGACCTCTAAGTTAAGTAAGGCTTTCATCTTGCTCAGAAACTTAAATACAATTAAGTTTAATTTTACAAGGGACTTTATATGATTTTATCACACACTTGTTTGTCCAGAAATTTTCAGATGTGAAATTAGTGCCATCTGAAGGGAGAGAATTCTTGTATGTAAGACGAGTTACCATCCTTGCACCCACAGAAGAGTCTCAGAAGACAGTGAATGGCATATACAGGAAACCAGCTTGGGTAAATGTGCAGCTAAGAAAAACAGATCCCATTGTCTGGTAAAGCAAATCCATCCAGTTTCACCATCCTGCATTTCTACATTGGCCTTTGCACAGCATTAGAAGGAGCTTGATGAGTAAAAGCTGGAGCACTGGGAAGGTGAGAAGGGAATGGAGAGGAGAGGTGAGAAGGGAATGCACGGAGGAGAGGAGATGGAGAGGAGAGGAGATGGAGAGGAGATGGAGGGGAGATGAAGAGGAGATGGAGAGGAGATGAGGAGAGGAGAGGA
>VXBX01008452.1:138153-185020 GCA_013400415.1 Scytalopus superciliaris | reverse complement strand
GAGGGGAGGGGAGGGGAGAGTTTTTTTTTCCTCTCTCACTGACTTCCAAAACCATGCAGTTCAAGCTATTTCTTTGTCCAAAACATAGTAGTATCAGTCCATATGCACAGCTCTGCTCAAAGGGATCAAATTCCATTATAAAAATCCAGGGTCATTTGGCTCTAAACTCTGAGGAGACAATGCATCAGCTGAGTAGCTCCCTCAGATGCCCCAGTAGATATTTGGCATGGCACTGAATACTGTACACCTGAAATTGCTCCCCCATTGTACCTACGAGGAGAATCCTGTCTTGGAGGTCCCCAGGGAGGTCCCCACCTTGGTGCACAGGCTCCATGAGCACCCCACAGCTGCCAGGGCTCCTCTATGCTGGGGTGAGGGCACACCTTGATTCCAGCTGTCTGGGGATTGTGATTGCACCCTGCTTGGTCCTCACAGGACATGCACAGGCAGTATTACTACATGTGGGCAAGTCAGGGAGCAAAAAAAGAGTTAACTTTTGCTTTTCTCATCTGCCTGTTGCTTTGATGCAGGAAGCTTCCACGAAAGTGTTCCCATATTAGACTTTCTACCAACTTGGGATGTCACTCTTGATGATTTAATTGTTCCAACTCAAAGTAAGTAAATATATGTATGCACATATATAGGTGGCACAGCCTATTTTTCATCCAGTCTGTTTCCAGAGTAACCTTCTAAAGCATAAGACAAGAGAGTGCTGAGCTACTGATGAAAAATGCTGATTCCTCAACCTCAAGACTACAATTATAGCAACAAATCCAACCAAGAACAATCAATTTTGTTCCCACTACAATCTATTCCATGTAGTAGCACTTCAGAGTTTGTACTAGGTGATATGGATGCTTCATTTTTGTGTAAAGCATGCTTACTATACAGTCCTTTGTAGCTGTTCAGGGCAAGCAGGCACTGATGCATGGTGCCACTGAATACTTCCAAAAATAGACTATAGATACTGCAAGGTAACTGCTTTCTTTTGAAAAACACGGTGACCTCAACATGATCATAACATGTACAAAGGTCATGCCACGTCAGCTGCAATTACAGTGCCTAAAGGAAAGTGAATCTGGGCATTTCACTGTTAAAATTGCAGAGAGGAGTTCAGGGAGGGTAACTAGATAATTTATAAGTCATTATTTTTAGGCTCTGACTTCTTTCATTGTCTCTAACTCCAGAAGAGAACATGAGCTACCTAAAGACAAGTGGGCTTTTTTTCAGATCTGCATGTGCTACATCGCCTTGTAACTAATCAATATATGGAAGCAACTTCAGATGTACTGCAAAATAAATGTGCTTCAGCTGAAAGAATAATGGTAGATGAGCTCAATAAATCTTCAGCAAACTGAATGTCCATATATGAAGACAAAATAAACATGTAAATGGAACAAAAGCAAACACAAAGAGAGGAGCAATTGCAGACAGTGCAATTGCAGTGTAATGTGAAGTCACACAGAGAGTTTTGGACAGCTGTTGCATATCCAATCTTAGATTTTATTTCACTTGTAAACAATAATAATTTAAAAAGGTGTATATTCCCTATCATGAACACTCTTTAAATATTGTTGAGGTTAACAAAGGTCATGTGAACATGTACGATGGCAGAGGGACCAATTTTGTCAACCACTGAACATTCAAGAATTAGGCATCTTAAGGTCAAAAAGGCAGCCCCATATTCCTTAAATGTTATCAGCAATGTTAATATTGGAAAAGTTTCACTGACATATGTGAAGGCAGTGAACATCCATGTTCATCTGAACTTGTTTGATTCATCAACCTTGAGACGCCCCATCTCTCATTCTCAGATGGGATGGGATGTAGGATTCCCAATGTTTTCTCCCAGTAGTCTTCTTCGGGCTGTGGCAGAAATCAGCTTCAAGAAGACTCAAATGCACAAATGCCTTTTTCTGGTAATCTAACTGCACAAGGGGGCAAGTACCTGGGTCTTGGGAAGGCATATCAAATCTGGGGGGGTGATGGCTATGATATGAGCTGGAATAGCTTTTGAACCTGTGATGACTGCAGATGATGATTTGAAGCTGGCATTCTTCAGGAATCCTGGAGGTCTGCCATGAGGACATGCTTGAACTTGAACTGAGATGGGTTCAATTCACAGTACAGTGTGTTTTGCAGAGTAGAGCCACTCTTTGTATTCAGCATTCAGTATGTTTATGGTAACATTTAATTGTGTGGTAAGATGCATTAAATGGTATATTCTAAAAGTGTTCTTCTTCCTTCTCACTTTGTCCATCTTAATGGCCAGCCTTTGAGACCTTTGACAATTTATAATACATCTAACTTCCTTTAGTTACATAATCTAGCCCTGAAAAGAATGAAATCAGTCTTTGACAATTGTTGTGAAACCCTTCATGTTGTCACCTACCCACTGGCAAACTAGGTGAGAAGTCTAGGTAACAGTCAGAACCACAGAATCACAGCAGGGTTGAATTTGAAGGCATCTGTCAGCACTGTTTAGCCAACTCCCTTCTCAAAGTAGGGCCAAGCAGAGCAAATTTCTTAGTCTTTCTTCAGTCCAGTTTTGAATGTTTCCAGGGAAGAAGCCTCTATGACCTCTCTGGGCAACCTGCTCCACTGCTCTCTCAGGGTTTTTTATAGCATTTTAATTGAGTTTTTTGTGTTTCAATTTGTGCCTGTTGGCTCTTGCCCTTTCAGAAGTGGCCATGAGGAGAGACTGGTTCTGTCTTCTTGACAGACTCTGGTGAGTTGTTTATGCATATTGATAAAACTCTCACTGAACTTTTCCTTCAGGCTGAACAGTTCTACTTCTCTCAGCCTCTCCCCAGAGGACAGATGCTCCAGTGTTGTAATCATCTTCCTTTGCTGGACTCTCTCCTCAGCAAGTATGTGTATTTCTTGCTGGGTGGAATCCACCACTTTCCTTGCTCCATGAACTCAGTATCTTTCTTGTACCGAGGAGCCCAGAATTCCAAATATGTCTTTATAGGGTTGAGTAGAAGGAAAGATCACCTCCCTTGACCTGCTAGTAAAGCAGCTCAGGATCCCACTGTCACCTATGCCACTACAGCACATTTCTGGCCTGTTGTCAGCTTGGCATCCACCAGGACCTGCAGATCCTTCTCTTCCAAGTTATTCCTCAGCCAGCTGTCCCCCAGCATGCGAAGAGATCATTCCTGCCCAAGGAGAGGACTTGCTTCTTCCCTTTGTTGAATGTGGTGATGTTCCTGATAGCCCATTTCTCCAACCTGTTAAGGTTCCTCTGAATGTCAGCACAACCATCCGGGGTGTCATCCACTCCTCGCAGTTTAATACCCTTTGTGAACATGCTGAGAGCCCACTCTGCCCCACCACTCAAGTTATTAATTAAGATGCTACACAGTATTGGCTGCAGAATAAACTACTGGTGGCTGGTCTCCAGAGGAATTTTGTGCCACTGAACAAATCCCTCTCAGTGCAGCAGCTAAACCAGCACTTGGTTCATCTCACTGGCCACTTTTGTAGCCCATACTTCATGAGTTTGTCCATGAGGATATCATGGGAGGCAGAGCTGGAAGCCTTATAAAAGTCAAGATAAACAACATCAGCTGCTCTCCGTTCATCCACTGAGACAGTCACTTCTTTGAACATTGGTCAGGCAGGATTTCCCCTTTAGAAATCCTTGCTGCCTGCTCCTCATCTTCCTTCTTGTCCTTAATGTGTTTGGAAACAGTTTCCAGGAGGAGTTTCTCCATTGCTTTGGTTTGAGCTGAGGCTGATTGATCTGCCAATCCATGTATCCTACTTCTTGCCCTTATTGAAGACAGGAGTGACATTTGCTTCTTTACAACCCTTGGGAATGTCCCTTGATCTCCATGACCTTTCAGAGATAATCATGGATGGCCCCACAATGACATTGGTCTACCCCATCAGTACTTGTGGGTAAATACCACCAGGTCCCACATTTTTCACTGTTTAAACATTCTCCACCCTGATCCTCCTCCCCGGAGGGTAAGGGTTAATTTTTCCAGAGTTTCTCACTGGAAAAATCAAGTATGGTAGTTAAAATGAGCTTTCTCCAGCAAAGACATTACAGGTGAAAGGATGGAACGGATACATTTTTTCATAGAAATGGAAAGATTTCCTCCAATGTCTTGCTGTAAGATAATTGTATAGTGGTTTAGAGCTTCCCAGCCTTTAATGGCAATAAATGGCAAGAATGTTGCAGTGAATGTATGTTATGGTCACACTTTTGGCTAGTGTGGGTTAAAAATAGCTCCCCAAAAGAGCAGTATCTAAAGCAGAAGAAGAAGATTAAGGAGGCTTTGATGGATAGCTCCTGATGGACAGAATTTCTGAAAATCACTCTAACCAAATGTCCTCCCACTTATAATCCAAGAAGACTAATATTAACACTTAGTTATTAGTCACCTTTTTTTTTTTTCAAACTTGACTTTCACATCATGAAAATGTGGCATAAAAATAACCAGCTAAATATTCCACATCTAGGCTGTAAGTAATAAAGCAATAAAATAAGAGGCTACTTTGTAATTATGAAATCTGTATGCTGTTATCTGACTGAAGCATCAGTAATGATTCAGGTTAGTGGGATTCTGTTCCCTTGGCCATACTGATATACAGAAAGTTGATGTCTACAGGTTGAAGCTTTTTCTTTGTTGTTTCTGTTGCAAATCATTTTCCTGAATTCATCTTAATTCTGATCTTGGGACTGAGAGACCTATGTCAACATTTCACCAGTTGTTAGTGATTTCAAAGAGTAAGAAGCATGTGGCTAACATTTTTTGCCTGCAAAGTTGCTGCAGGCTGCTAACATGGTAAATCTTATGAATATGATAAAGAGAAACAATTTACCACTTGTGATCTGCTTAAGCACTTGTGAATTGTTCTGCATATTCCAGTGTCCAAGAGATTTGGACATGGCTAATGCAATGTAGCAGTAGTATTATGTTGTGTGCTCAGCAGCTGTGCAGTGAAGAAAACAACTTGCTGCATCATCAGAAGCACCCTTGATGGGATGTCCTAGACATGTTACTTGTTAGGTTGATTTATTGATGAAAGCTGTTGGTTTTGCAATTAAAATGGAGCTGTTGCCAAGCCCAGGAATTTCACTAGGCTTATTGATCCTGAGGTGTAGAGAGCTTGTTGGCACAAGCAACTTACTTGAATACCTGAGCTCCAGAAAAGACTCCAGCCATTATCCCTCTTCTGTCAAAATCCAAATGAGTCCAATATCAGTTGCTTGGAGGAGACACAATTTAGGTTTCTAAAGTCACAGCAGCAACACTCTAAAATGTTTTTTGGAGCTTGCGGCAGCTCCCTGCTCTAATGAGGTAGCAGAGCCAGGCCAGGTTGGACAGCACAGGATACTAGGGATCCTGACCTATATTTCATTCCCACATCTAATGCTCCATCCTGCCTCACCTACTTGTTTGTGATTTCTCAGGTTATTTTCATGCACAATTTCTGGTTTCTTTCATACTCTCTGTCTTGGTGAATGTCAGGTCCTCTTCTAAGCTCTGCTGGGCCCAAAATCCTCCTGAGACGTGTTGCATTTGCAAGTCTTCTCACAGCCTCTGTCTGTCCTAAAGCCATAAAGAGCTTTCTGTCTGACAGAGTAAGCTATATCCCATTATCCTTTTGAAGTTGCTGATGATGGGCATTCTTTCTTAGTGATTCCTTTATCATTTTGGATAGAGCCTACTGTGATGCAGCTGCGCCCTGAAATCCACGTGTTAACAAAATAGTGTGTTGTTCATTATCAGCTCGGTGAACTCTCAAGACATTGCTGAGACAGACAGTGATAGGGTAGGCTTGTTTGGCAGTGTTAATGCACCTGCTGAAGCAGGAATGCCATGCAAGAAGAAAAGAGTTCAGTTGTTCAGAATGGGGAGAAAATGTTGGAGCAGATAAATGATGAGATGGCATCTGTGTGGAAGCAGATGAAGATGGGAGAACCCAAGAGGATAATTAAAGTGCTGAAACAGGAGCCAGATGTCAATAGAGTCAGCTTCCCTGGTCATTTGAATGCTGATTCTGTAGTCTGTGTTGATGGGAAAGACTTGTTAGGCAGCCTGTTTGTGAAGTCCAGGATTGCCCATCTTAATCGCTTGTTAGGGGTACTTGACACTTTCCACTGCAGGTACTGTCAGCCGAAGGAAAAATAAAATTTGAGGAACCGGTTAGAACAAGCCAAAGTTTCTCTTTTTTCATTGAAAGCCCTTCTGCTGCTCTCCTACCTGAGGTGAAACCATCTGCCCAGAACATCTAGATCTCCTGTTTTAAAGCAGAAAGGCACAGCAGGAGCCCTGCAGGGATGTTCAGAGCTGTGCTCCTCACTCCTGCTGCCTGTGGCACAGGAAGGCAGGCAGAAAGGAATGAAAGCAGGAAAGCTGTTGTCTGGGTCATGCAGGGCCTGATTGGTGCCCACTGGAGCCAGTGGTTTTGTTTCAGATGAAAGGGGCAGGAGTGCATGTGGGAATTTACTCACATGCACCCTGGGGCAGGCCAAGTCAGAGCCCACCTGCCTCCCATGAAGCTCAGTCCAGCCCTTGCTGTTGAAAATGCCTGTGTCCAGCTACTACATCTTCCCATGAGCAACCAACCCTCAGCTCACCAGAAAACCATGTCCATGGCAGAGGAAAGAGTGTTTGTTCTCTGTGGCACCCAGGACCTCTGTCCTGTCCATGCAGGGTGGCAACTCAACATCAATGTGAAGGAAGTTTGGACAGACAAGGTGCTTCACAGAAGGCCTCTATTTCAGACAAATCTTAAAGCTCCTTGTTTGCCATTCCTATAGCATCCTTGTGTTTATCTAACATTAACATTTGCAATTGTTAAATATCCCATCTATAAATAAAGTGCCACCCAACACGCCTGATAGGACAGAGCAGGTACAAGGACTGCAGTTCCAGACTCTGCCTCACTTAAGTAGTCATAAGACAAACATACAAGGCAAAGCTGTAACTTTTACACCTACTGGGCATCCATCAGTTTTGTAAAAATAAGTAGCTTGTGCATACATTAAAGGAGAACAGTTATGTATTTCAGGACAAGTGGCTTTGTACCCTGCAGTGGGATGTTTCACATGCCTCTGTCCCTCTTCACTCCACAGATGGTGCCTGTTCGAAACATTTTGCCCCTGGCCTTGGAAGGCAAACCACCCAGGGGCAAGATAGTTCATCATTTACATGAGACTGAAAAATTCCTTCAGAAAGACCAGGGGACAAACTCCTATGTCAATTCTAGTGGTATGAATTTGGACCACAAAGATTCTCATGATCCAGAATTTAATCTGAATTTGGGCTGGTAGTAATAAAATGAAATATACCTAGCAGGAGGGATTCTATGGCTCATTCCCTCAACTGACGTAGATCAGAATAACCCCACAGAAGCTGGTGGAGATTTTTTGTGTCTCCTAAAGATCTGACCATGCAAGCCAGTAGTTTCTTGTCCATTTTGCACTGATGTTTGCTTTGGCCTTGCTGTGGGACAAGGATGCACATAGTGTCTGCTTCCATATGCAAGATGAAGAAGAGGACAGTCCTCTGGCTCATCCACCTTGCACAGCAGCTTGGGCCATATCAGGACAGTGCATATCTGGGACAGGTCACTGGAAAACAGACAAAGGTCTCAACCAGCCTTAACTGGTGCAGTGTTGACTTCAGGGCAGCTGGGGACAGATTTGTGTCCTTCAAGAATCAGAGTGGACCACTGCTGAATGCTCCTATGTCAACAAAGAGTGACTCCCAGCTGGGCTATGCTTCACTTACTTCTGTCCAGCCAGGCCAGGGAGCATGACTTTTCTGATAGAGTTGTTCAAGATGAGTGCTTAGGAACAAGGAGAGGTTTTCATTTCCACTGTTGAACTGGAATTGCACAGCTAGGGATGCACACTGCAAATAAGCAGCCAGGTAAGCTGTAGGCAGAAGAATCTTTGCAAAGACTTGAACAAATTGAAAGATGCAATTCCCAGAAACTCCTTAAAAATGTCTCAGAATTACGTTTATATGATTGATCCCATACAATTTTCCAAAAATTTTAGCATGAGTGAGTACAAATTAAGAAGTGCAGAACGGTGTTTTCAAATACACTGAAATTTATCCTCTTTCTGAGGAGAAGGGACTGTGTTACCAGCCCTGCTAAAAAGGTGTAGCTCTGTGTGAATATCAGAACATGTGTTATTTAAACATTTGGATACATATTTTTTTTTAAATGTATGTGGCATTGTCTGCTGATATATTATTCAACTACTCCTTGATTAACATCATCTGTATGGCCTTCACCCACTCTCATGCAGGTCACAGGCAGGACTACAAAAGTGGGATTACATCTGTGTGAAATAAGAGTAAGATTTGAAACATGGCTACTTTGCCTGTTACCCAAGCACAACTTGCATCTTCCTGCAGGAGACAGATCTTGCAGCAGCACCACAGAGCTTCCCACTGGCATTTTGACATCTTTATGGAGTGCCAGTAGATAGACAATACCCCCCCTGTTGTACCCTCCACCAGTGAGCAGCACTTGATGCTTCAGGAGAAGCTCTGGCAATTTATAAGGACTTCCAAGAAAGTGCCTGAAGTTGTACAATTAACAAGAAATTACTCCCGAGGGAATTCTGTTCTTCATCTCAGCTGGTGTTCAACTTATCTGTGAAGAATATACACACTCAGCCTGTATTTCTTTTTATCTTGGTTTAGTTTTACAGTAATTAAAAATCTTCAGCAAGCCTGAAGAGCTGTATATATTTATTTTTGGTCTCTGTGAGACTGGAATACAGGCCTGCTGTGTGAGCTCTGGCAAGCAGTTCAGCTGTGTGTGCCTTGGTTTCCCTTCTGACTCCCAGTCTGCCTTGTTTATCCGCGAGCCTGCTGGATGTCCCCACTGTGTGCCCACGCTGCCCTGGAACAACGGGACCTCAATGTTGTCCGGGTCCTACAGGCCCCATTAGAATACAGATTGCTAATCATTAGTGAGAAGATTAATGTGCTAAGAGTGTTCTTCAGTCGCAGTGTGCATAGTTTGGGACCATTTGCTAATCCCTGAGGTAATATTAATTTAAAAAAATCTTAACGCGCAGCATTGTTGGCACTAGTGATTTTATCATGAGTCTCCTGATATTTGGTGTTTCTTGTCAAGATCCACTTCCTGGAAACCCGAGCATCTTGGCTTGTGTTTTGAAACAGGCAAGATTTTAGCGCCTACTGTAAGAGCGAGGCTGGGAAACATTCCCCAAGTATGCTCTGGAGACACAGAAAGGCAAAGAAAAAGACCTTAAAACATGTTAATTAAAAAGAAAAACAAGGATTCTGCAAGATTTTTTTTTCCTCCCCCCATGATTTGCCTGTCTTGCATTGCTTGCATTGAGCAAAGCTGTGTCATGGAGTGGGACAGGAACCCTGCAGTGGTTCTGAGGGGAAAAAAAGACAAAAGTAAACTGATTTTAATATCATACCTATAGCTAGGTTGGTACTGTACCTCTAATTGTATCTATTTCATTAAACTTATTGTACTGGTTTATTTTTAACAGCCTCAAATTTCATATTTTCATCCCTTTCTTAATATTCTTGGTGTTTATTTTTTCTTCACTTTGTTTCTGCTCTCACTTGCTTCTATTTTTTTCTTCAGTCTTGGTGATATCTTCAGACTTGGTACAGGTTGAATTTACATCAAGGAAAAGCACAAAAGGCATGGAATAGACATCAGTGGTACAGAGAGCAGATTTCTGTTGCTGTTTTCCACTGTGATCCAAAAAGAGCCTGGAATAGTTAAGGAAGTGTCCTGGACTTATTTACGCTCTGCTGTAAGTGTCACTGGTTGAAGATTTCCCATTAGTTGAAGGGAGATGTTCCACAGGCCACCGTGCTGTTTTAGTAACTAATCTATTTCAATACTTCTTACGTAGACAGGCCAACAAATTTCCAAACAACCAGAAAGCTTTGGCAAATAATGCTGAAAGCAGAGTACTGGACTTACACAAAGCAGCCTGTGTTACTCCAGTACCTTCTTTCAGGGCTGGACTCTAATAATAAGGTCAACTGACTGGAGTAAGACAGCTGCTTGCCAAAGAGCAAAACCCTTTCTGGGGGGAGAGGAGAGCCCTGATGGGGACTTGAAGAAGGGAAAGCTCTCCAAAGGGGCTGGGGTCTCAGTGACCTCTTTGATCAGAAGATTATTGATGTGCTTTACAGAAGCAGTGAATATGATCTGGTGGTTTGGGTTTTTTTCACAGGGAGGAAACTGAGGCACAGAGAAGCATCTCACTTTGCTGAAGGTCACTGCAGTCCCACCCTGCTGGTGTCTGCTCCACCACGGTGTGGAAGGGTGGGAGTAGTCAGGTGGAATGCCAGAGTGTTGTGCAACCAGGAGTATGGTAGAGAAGAAAGGGAAGGATGGGGAAGGGAAAGAGGGGAGAGCAAATAGTCACAAAGGATGGCCAGAAGAGGGGTGTGGCATGCTGAGATGTGCCTATGTGCTTTCATGAGCCAGCTGGGCAGTAGCTGAAGTAGGAGGGAGAGTGGGAGCAGCATCATGCAGAAGTCCAGTCTTTGTCCTCATCTGAGCAAATTTCATTTGTGGTTGCAAATATTTCAGCAAGCACTGATGGAAATGTTCTGTGGAAAACCTTCAATCTATTGGCATGAAGGTCTGTTTTCTTACTCTCAAACCATGTCTTTGAAGAAACAAAACTTCTGTGTTTGGTATTTTTGGTAGGATGTGATTTATTTCCCCTTGACTTTGCTAGCATTTTTCTTATTTCTTTTCTTTCTGTATTTTTTTTTGAACTGTTTTCCCTGTCTACTGCCAGACCTTTCAAAGGGAAAGTAAGCTCTGCATTTAGTTTCTTGTTCCTCTGCTCTAGATAACTTATCATTTCAGCCTGTCTGGAAATTTGGAAATCCTTATGCTTGGAACTTTATCATAGACGTTTCCGCTGCAGGAAGAGTGATCAGACCAACAATAGCATCTTGAATTCAAGGCAGAGGAAATGGATGACTGCATAGCTTGGTTTTGCTGTTTAGGTATTCAGCACTCAACGTGCTGATTCTCATCTATCTGTCATGTCCTTGGACAAGAACCACAAACTGCACTGAGAAGTCTGCATCACGTGTTATGCTGTCTGACCTATGTGCTGCCTACTCCTCCTTAGGACCTCTGGGGAAAGTGCATGTTCTAGGTTCCTTCCTGCAGGAAAGAGGCACAGCTTCAATTTGGAAACGCTCTTTTCACAGCTGTCAGTTCTTGCATGGGATGGAACAGCAATAGCCACCAGAGTAGTTTGCCTCCTGGCTTGCAAGTGATTTGGGTTTCAAGTGATCAAGCCAATCCTTAGCAAGTGCAGGGTCATCAGCAGTCACAAATGTACAGCATGACTGAGTGGGAGATGTTTGCTTGTGTTATGAAATGTGTTGGAGTGAGAGTACACACTGGGGATTTGTTCATTTTAGCAAACCTGGCAGAACCTTCCCGTGACCTAAATAGAATACCTTGCTCTACATAAAGCATGCATCAGGGTATTTCCTGATTTATTCATGAAAGGTTTGCTTTACAAAGGCATTTGGAACTGTGTAATCTCAGAATACATGATACATGTAGCTGGCTGCTCAGTTGGCATTTGCACAAATTGCTTTGATATATGGCTGTAACGTATGAAGGCACAGTGAGGCCAATTTAAATACTTGATACTGGAGTAAACTGGTTAAAAGAGTAAATTAGATCTAACCTACAGATTTTCTCGCTACTGCATGGAGAAGGTTGCTCTCCAGAATGAATAATTGATAAAGGGATGGGAGACTACACTCTGGTAAGCAATAAAATCCTCCAATATTAAATGGGTAGGGTTAAGGGCAGATCCATGAGTGGTGTGCACTGGTTTTGCATCTTTCACGTTAAAGACCCTTTGCTTATCTACATCAAATCGAGATCCAACACACTGTGTTAACCAAATCAATAACTGAAGATCTCTGCTGCCTTTTACATGGGCTACTTTGTGCCTTCTGCTGCTCTTTCTCACTGGCAGAAAATAAAGTCTAAGGTAATACTTCACCTAGTCTGTGAATTCATTAAAGAATTTCCAATATATGTCTTTAATGATTTGTATGTATATTATTTGTACATCTTTCCTGCTGTAATATACTCAGTAGCAAGGTAGATGGGGATGGTTGCTTGCAAAGAAGCCTTATTTTGGAGCTTTGGAAGAAGCTGAGGTTAGTTTACAATAGAATGAAAGTGACATTTGTAAAGATGGTAAGAGGGGAATGCCAGAATCCATTACACTGATGATCCTACAAATGCACTGGCATTCTCCATTGGTGAGTTAATGTTCAAATCCTATCAGCATTACTTGTTAAACTTATTGCAACTTAATGGCAAACTTCCAGGTTTTTATCATGCCAAACATTTTATAATAGATGGGTCTGAAGAAATTTTTTCAGGAAAAATTTTCTCTGCTAAGTTCACTGCAATAAACAAGGTAAAAACGTGATTCATTTGAGTTCCGTGAAATAAACTTTCTCAATTCTCAGTCTCATGATCTTTTGTTTAAGAAGGGGCTTTGTCTTGTGCAGCTTTGGAATAAGTTGAAATAAGACTTGTCTGATTAAGTTTTGGGGGTTTTTTTGGTTTTTTTTTTGGTTGGTTTGTTTGTTTGTTTGTTTGTTTTTTGTTTGGTTTTGGTTTGGGGTTTTTTGTTTTGCTTTTTTCTAAAGCCTCAGACTGTTTCCTAGGAGGTTACATGATCAAGCAGTGATTTAAAGTTAATACAAGTCAACTGCATTTGTCAGTGTTCACCCAGTAAACACAAGGGGCAGCAGAAACTTAGGTTGTCCATCCTCCAGACAGTAGAAAAATATTTTTAAAAAACTTGCTACTGACACCATTGGCTGCCCAGAACAATAGGGAGCTGTCAGACTGATTCTGTACTTAATATCTTTTCATATGACGTATTTTATAATATCAAGTGATGTTTCATCTGTATGCACAGAAGACATCAAATGAAGCACAATTCTTTCCATATTTTTGCTTTTAATTTTATCAGTTCCAAGCAGTAAGCAATTTGAAGTCTTTCTTCCTCTCTCTCCCCCTTCTCCCCTCCCTTTCTACATTCTTGACTAGAACAGATCTGTTTCTCCACTGGCTCTATAAATCTGGGCATTTTAGAGTTAATCAGGACCTGAAAGGAGCAGGATGACATGAGGTTTGCATTAAAGAGTGGTATGTGGACAAGTGGCAAAGGCATGGATTTTGTGGTAATAAAAACACACTGGGTGATATTTTTGTCAGAGGGCCTCACTTCACTGCCTCCAAAATTCAAAAGCATCAGGAAATCAGATTGCTGTCTCTGAACCATGATTGCAGAAGCAGATCAGTGTGCACCTTACTCCCAACTCACTGAATTGAGTTTAGCTTTCTTCTGGCATATCAAAAAATGTCCACGTGAAATACTGATGATGGAAAAATGGGGTTTAACACAGCTTCTGGATTAGGAGGACACCCCTAGATAGAAGTCAATGTTTTCACTAAAGGAGTTTATTTGTCTTGCCAATGGTTTGACTTGCCAAAAAAAAAGAGAAAATTCTTATGCTGCGTCAGTCTGGCGTCATGGGAAGATTTTTTTTTTTTTTACCCATGTGTAAAAACTGTTGTGGTTGTTTACTTGGATTCTGTTATTTCTAATTCACTGAAATCTCGAAAAACTCTGCAGACTGAAGCATCTGTTAGCATAAACCACTGTGTCTGATGAATGCAGTGGTGGCTGGACAGCTATATGAAGATCCTGGAGTTCTGGCCACAGCTTTCAAAGACAGAAGATCTTGCTGCAATTCTCCCAGCTGACTTCCTTTGTGACACATGGCACATGCACAGCACAGCTTGTTCGTGGTAGGGGTAGGGACTGCCTGACTTCCCTTGTTCCTCTGCCCCATGTCCCAGCCTTCTGCAGTGGGAAAAGACTGTCTCTTTGACCCATCCATCCAATTAAAGCCAGTTGTTGACAGTAGCCTTTCTTTTCTCTTTTTGGGGACAATGTGATTTTATCAAGCTGCCACTGAACTACGCTTCCCTTGTCTGAAGCTGGAACTGGATGCAGAAGAGTCAAAGAGCGGGAGATGAGTAGAAGAGAGACAGTGTAATGACAGAATGTTTCACATGCCTTTGAATTTCTAAGGGGATTAGGCGCTCCCCTGGTGCTTTGACACGGAGCCTATGGCAGCTGCTTTGGCAAAGCCTGCCAGCAGTTACACAAATATGTTATTTTCCCCTCATTTTCCCAAGGTGCAGAGGACACAACAACCTCTGTTACAGAGCAGCAACAAAGAGCATTTGGAGCTGCCAGAGCCTGTACACTTGTGCTCCACAGTCCCTCACATGCAGGACCACCTCTGAGAACTTGTGCATCCATTTATGTTGTAGTCAGATACTACCACTCCTGTTGTTGAAGCGTAATTCTGCAATACACACTGAAACAAGTGCCGGTCACACAAGTCAGCCTTCACCCCCAGCCTCCATACCTCCTGAAAGAGCTTCTCTGGGTCAACCCTTTTCCCAAGCATCAGCTGAAACAAAATCCTCTAGTTGCTGTAATTCTATCTGCCCCACATACTCCAGAGAGTTCTTTGCACAGCAGAAGTCCTTTTCCTGAAAGCAGGACAGGGACAGCAGGTGTTGTGCTGGTGTCCCTTCAGTGGAATCTGATTACCGTTTTGGTTGCTTTTCTCTGTCTATTTGATATGGTTGTTTAAGAAGCCGTGGCTGATGGTGCATTTTTAAGCCAAGGACTGACAGAAATCAGGTGTCTTCACTTTATAAAAGAAACATTAACCCACCGGTGGAGATCTGCCTGCAGCATCATTGGCAAACATGAAACTTGAGCTTTTCAGAAAATGATTGAAGTTATTTTCTCGTTTTAAAGCAGATACAAGGTTTAAACATTGAAGGATAATGCTAGTGGAGAAGCAACAAAGAAAGGACTCCCTGAATAAGAAAGAACAGGAGATGGGAGAAAAGGAGGTGCTCCCTCGTGGTTGCAGAAATGGGCAAGGAAAATTACCACAAGGAAGAAGCATCAGTATTCATAGCTGCAGTGAGAGTTGAAATGATGGTCAGGGCCTGTCAGTCCCAATACCGCATCCTTGATTCACATGCACTGATTCAGACATTAATTTGGACCTCAGATGTGCATGTCTGACTCCCAGTGAGCCCTCCTGGAGGGCAGAGTGTGGTCTCCTGAACGACAGGCGGGTGAGGGTATAAAGCCCCAGAAAGAGTGAGCTCTGGGGTGGTGAGTGCAAAACCTGCCTTGCTGGCGCTGGCAGGAGGCAATGGCACAGTGGCATCTGTACCCTTGGACGGGACTGGGCTTGCTGGTGTCAGTGCAAGACNGCCACCCCCGCCCCTTTCTGAAACAACCAGCCAATTTAAGAGCACAGTTCAGAGGGAAGGGATTCTTGTTATGCTCATGAATCTCAAAGATTTCCTAAAGGAAGAACAAAGAGAGAGGCAGAAAGACAGAGAGAGCTGGAAAACCAGGAGCAGGCAGCAGACTTGGAAAGAAATGTCCTCCTTCTCCCCAGCCCAGGAATGCAAACAGGAAGCCGCCAGCAGAATGTTTGGAGTGTGTGCAGCTGCAGTTGGGTCTGAAGACACTGAAAGCTGTGCTGAAAGTATTCAGCTTGCCTCTTACAATGGAGGGGAAACACTTGCTTTGACACTGCATTTGATAACCATTTTGTAGCAGGAGTGCAGACCCTTTCATTTGCAGGGAAAGGGAAGACAGCTGTGGCTGTCTTCAGCAAAACTTGCTATTCTATACGTGAGAGAGTGTGCTTGTTAAAGGAGGACAAAAGGGTGCTTACTGAGGTTCTGCAGGTGGCATTTGGTTATTAACCAGAGGAGCTCAGCTAGTCCAGAATGTGTTGGGCTGCCTAATTCCACTCCAAAGGAATCTCAGTTGTTGCTTGGGATAACCAGAGCCATTTTGAAGACTGCACCGTGCATTGCCTGAAACACTAAGCTACTTCCTTGGAAACAGAAGTTTCCTATCTGCTAGATTATTCTTCCACAGCACATGTTTTCCATGTGTGAGTTCTGATTTGGGGAGTTTTGGGGAGAAATCACCTGTAACAATATCTTCTAATTCATATGTAGATCAACCTCTTTGAGGTACCAGGGTAAAAACACTTGAATTATGTAAATGGAGATAATTTCTTATAAATTACCTTTCAAACAGGTTGTATCTGTGTCTTAATTCAAATGGCTTTAAAATTATCTCACCTAGTTTTCCTCCATTGTTCTTGATCAGCAATTGACCTTCAGCTGACTTAGTTCTTAAAATAGATCAAATAAATGTATCACTTCTTTTGATTATAATACAGGTTCTCTTTTAAAAAATGCTTGCTGAGATGAGTCTTGCAGGTTCTTTAGTTGCTAACATTTTATTGCTAGACTTTGAAGCTGCCTGAGATTGTGCATGTGACAGAAAATCCATATTCCTAATTAACCAATTGTTTTAATATGTATGTCTGGGAGCTCTGTACTGGGACTTGAGTATTGGTTATATGTATTAATTTGTCTTCTTATGGAGGTGATAATCTGGATTATCTCTTCACACTCCTGTTGGGTCAAATGCAGAAGTTTGCACTTGCAGCTCCATTGGAGAGCTTGCTGAAGGCAAGGCTTGGGTTGTGAGACGCTTGTGTAAAAGAACCCTGGGAGACGGCATTCCCTTTCCAAGGACTAATTGCACTATGTGTTTCTTTGTGTCTAACATGCCTGAATTTTAATAAATGAGAAATTATTGTTCCCTGTTAAGTAAGTAGGTAGAGTAGCTAAATATAGAGGAAGTCAGACTGCGGGGAGGCGGGGGGAAGCTCTAGTTTCAATGACTGTGGAGGAGGATCATGCAACAGCAGCACTTCTGAAAGCATACCCAAGCTATTCTTTGGGTCTGACTTCTTAAACTCCGTGTTCACCACCCAACACGATTCTCCCTGGAGCTCCACACAGTATGTCCCACCAGCAAACCTGATGCCATGTGCTTCCCTTGCTCTTGTGCTGCTCCAGTACTTGTGGGATCACCCTGAGTCTCTGTCCAAGACCCGTGCTCCTCTGGGAGTGGAAACGAGCTCTTGTGACTCCCAGTCTCTAGCTACGAGTGTGAAGTCATCATTTTCACTGGGAACGACTCCAGATTTGGGTGCAGACCTGCAGCGAAAATTGTTAGGAGCCGTAAGAAATACCAGACTTCTGCATGTGGAGAGAAGGATGGAAGTTGGAAAAGGAGGCACAGGAGAAGCTGAACGAGACTGCATTTTAATCAGCCTTTGGGGGAGCTAAGTAGGGAAGGGTACTGGACACACAGAATGAGACAAAACTACAAAACACCTTGATAAGAGAAGAAAGCCCTGTGTCAGCACAGTTGCCCACAAGGCAAGAGCTGTCAGATCACTGTTTTCTGACACCTTCTGTCTCTTCAACACCTTTTGTGCTGTTTTTCTCTTCTTGTCAAGGTTTGGCTGACAGAGTGAAAAAAAAAGGGTTTTCAGAGCAAATCACAGCCTGAGGAGCTTCCCCAGTTGCAGATTGTTACCCAAGGGAACTCCAGACCTAGATCTCAACCCATTCCTCAGTAAACAGCAAGGGTCTCATGAGATAGAGATTGCCATTGCCACATCTTATGCAACAGCACAGATGTTGATTCATAGCTCCTATCTGTGCTCCAGTGCAAAGCTCACCCGTCAGCAGTGAGATGTTTGGAGAAGGGAATTTGTCTGGGGCTCTCAGTAACCACAGCCATGAGCAATCATCATTGCAATACAGATTAAGAAAAAAGTGCTGGCAATTACTGTATGGAAAACAGCAAACTTTGCCCATTTGGATGGTGAACTGGGAGAGGTGATTAAGACAGGCTGATTTTAACACCTGAATTACTTTTTGAGACCATTTGATTTCTAAAACAAATACTACCACGCTCTATAAAACTGATGAAAACTGCTTTCCTATTTTTCTCATCTGTGTGGATTGTCTCATGATCAACCTGCAGTTTTTTCCTTGTAGGGGCACACATCTGGGTCTGTCTTTTGCCTTGTGACCTATTTTCTTTAAACGTGAGAGAATGTAATATCTGCAAAACCTTTACCCCTCCCCCTGACAATGTGATTGAAATCGATTGACTGATTCAAAAGCAATTAGGTGGGGCTGACAGACAGACAGCACACAAGTTTTCTTCTGGAAGAAATGAGGCAAAAAAACTCCATGGCCCTTTGAGATATCCTAAGGCCAGTATCAATAAAATTATATTTCAGATGTGAAGAAGGGCTTGCATGTCTTATATCTTGCCCTTTTTATCCAGCAGATCTATCAGGTGGTCTAATAAAAGATATTGCCTCTTCCGACAAACCTTTCCTCCCTCTCTATAAAATGGGGCATACAAAATCTGTTGTCTCCTGGGAGTATTTACAGTGTGTATCCCTATTTTCTGTAACAGAAGTTTTATTTTCCTCTGGTTTTGCTCTGGTTTCAGTGAAGTACCTTGCTGCCCCAAGTGCTGGAACTACCAGGGATATGCCATGTGCTATTTGTTATTCTCAGCCTCATCAACAGCACTCTATTTCCCACACGGTGGTGGGCAACACTGGATTTTCTCTGGGGGGATCATTTCCTCTCTTTCTTCTCTTTATAAACAAATATAATCTGAGCCTGGCTTGCCGTCTTGGAAGGTTTCCAGAATAAGGTGATGTGCACTGCTCTATTTGGGATAAGCATGTTTCACTGGTCGACAGCAACTGCAGCAGCAGCATCTGAAATAGAGGGCCACAATAATTCCCTCCACAGCAGGAGTCGCTGGGTGATGTTCCCTGACCTGTGTTGTGCAGAAGTTGGACTGGATGATCAGAGCAGTCCCTCCTGGCCTCAAAATCTATGAATCTGTGTTCTGATTACACATCTGAGAATGTGCAACCAAAGTTGAAAGTGGTGATTTATTGAATGCTAGCTACAGGCAGCTTCTTGTTTCTGAGTAAGCAACTGCTTTTAAAAGGGTCCCTGTAGCTCAGTGGGGTACAGACAGCTGTCAGCTCTTTTTTGGGGAAAGTACTCGCCAGTCCCTTTCTGCACATTTAAATTTACAGCTGTCTGCAAGTGCTGTTTTACAGTAAGGATTGACCCTTTCTGGAGATGACTTTGTGGGTGATTTATAGATAAATCCCCAGTAAGACTGCTTAGGGACAAGGCCAAAGTGGGTGAGATCCATCTTTTTTTCTCCTGGCTTATGGATCGACTCATATATGAGAGCATCTTGGTTTGGCGGTGTGAGTTTTGTTGTTGCATCCTGCTGTGGACTGTTTGAACCTTAGTGAAACAGACGATGTGTCAACAGCTCTTACAAGGCTTGTCTTCAGCCTGTTGTTTCATTTGCTTCCAAGGACGTCACATGCAGAGCAGAAGATTCCTGCAGCTACTGTGAATCACTTTAAAGCTACCAAGCCCCAGCGTCTTGGGATAAGGGAGCCCCAGTAGTACCCTCAGATGGCTGGAAGAAGCATGATATGTCTCAGATGTTCTCTGAGAGCTGTGGCCCTTTGTAACATCCGTGAGGGAGGGCAGAAAAATGCCTTGGTGCGTTTTTGGGCCGGCGGGGCTACCAAAAGCTGAGAGACTGGGAGAGGTGGTTCCACGGACAGACAGAGTGCAAACTCCAGAACACTGACAGGATTTCAAACAGCACCTGTTGGCCATGTTGTTGACTTCAAAGCAGTGGAAGACACACTAGTCATATTTGGTGGCACAAGAACTATGAGAAACCTTTGTAAACCCAATAATGAAGGAGGAACCAGCATTCATAATGCATTTCTTTCCTGAGTATGGAGTCTGTGGTAAGATACTGGTTTTAATGGTGGAAATCTAGGACTGCATTAGTATTAGTATTATTATATAAAATATATGGTGATAGTAGGCAAATGCCAATGACTGAAGAGCTCTGCATATTCTAGAGTGTTGGGCTTGAGTCCTGGAAACTTCCCTTAAATCAATTAAGGCAATTTTGCACTTTATGAAAGTAGTTAAATCCACCCTAACAATGAAACTGTCACTTTGAATTAGAAGAGCAACCAATTTACTTGTAAAACATGTAAATATTAAGGCAACCATATTTCTAGGTATATACATTATCTTTATTTACAGTACTTCCTTAATTGAGAGGATTAACTGAGTAGAGATTGCACTCTAAATGGTCCCACAATTATTAAAATGCATGTTTACATTTACCTAAATTGTGCAAAAGTAATTTAGAAGATGAATTTCAAGAAATATTGAGGAAATCTGCATACAGAGAATGTAATTATTATTTATATTTGCATAACTTCCCTTTCCACTTTCATGCGCTATTACAAACCACACAGAACATGACTAAAGAAATTATTAGAGAGACTGCTGTAGTACAAATATGGATTCATCAATAAATGTTCAGGCTTCCAGGCGAAAAACAAACGACATGGCTATGGAGAAGAAATATTACGTTTTATTTAGATAGTTATTTGGAATGGGATCTGCACAGATAAATCTATACTCAGAATATAGCAGTCTGTTGTGACAAAGATGAATGTTGTTGAAAAGAACAAGTAAAACACAGAAACAAATTGCAAATGCCAATGGAAGCCAGTACAAGGGCTAGGAGATATGCTAGGCAGATGTGCTCCAGGTGTGGGAGGTCAGAGCTGACCAACAGTAAGCTAAGCTTTCTCTCTAGCACTGATGAAGAGGGCTTTATTCAGAGGTGCTTGTATACCAGGGTAAAGTAGAAATAGACTCCAAGTGCAATAGCAAAAATCTACATCAGGACTTTCTTCCTTGCTTTAAAACAAGAAGGTCCTGGTGATACACGAGTTTACAGATATTGATGCACAAGTAGGTGTCTCCTGCAGCCAAGCAACTGCTCTGTGCTCCGTGAAAAGTACCAGCCCCCATCCAAGGGAAGGTGGAACACAGGAATTTTGCACATTTGTAAATTAAAAAAAAAAAAGTGAGCTGGGAGTAAAACAAACCAAGAATGAAATGACAGAAACTATTAGTGGAACACTCTCTGGAAGTAGTACCTATGCCCTATATTAGGTTTCCAAAAGAGGACAGTGATTAGTGACTGAATTGTCCTTCAGCTTCTTCAAATCAGGACACTTAAAAAGTTGCATGGAGAGGGCATCCAAATTCAGCAGATGTTTTTGGGAACCTTGGTGGACACATTCCTACCTCAGCTGCAAGAAAGGGGTGAGAATTCCACAAGACCTTGCAGTGCAGCTGATATGGGCCCATACACAGAGAAGGATTGTGTGTGTGCATGTTTGTGTTCATGTGCTGTATCTAGTGAGACAAGCAATAGAAGAGAGGAGCCTTGTCAAGATTATCTGTCATGAGATAGGAGAAACCCATGTATCACTCATCCTGAAGGCTGTGCACCAAGGAGAAAAAGAACCTCACACTCCCCTGACAATGAAAATAATGAAGTCAGATTATCCAAGGAAAGTGTGAGTTTGCCTTACCCACAAACCTCAGCCCCAGGGAGGGAAGAAGAATTATCAGAAAGGTCACTCTGACCAGCCAGAGTCAAGGACAGAGCTGAACAGCCACTGAAACCCATAAGGAGCAAACACAGAGCTCACAAGGAGGTAGAAAGCAGTAAGAGTTCAAGGGAAATAAATAAAAACATGGAAAAAATTAACACTGTTGAAGAAGCATAGGAGACATTTCTCTCCATGTTGTGAAGACCTACAATAGCATGCTGATAGGATCCCCAGAGAGAGCACATCATCTATAACTATGCAGCACTGCACATGCTGGTACTACTAATAAAAGAGAACGGTTCAGATCACAGAAATTAATTAGTTTAGAACTGCAACCACCAGGAAGAGAGCATGCACTCAGCAGCATCCCAAAGTGTGTTCTTATTAACGATTCTCTGTCTGGTGTGCTGTTGACAGAATTCTGTCTGTCTCAACAAAACTCTGGAAGCAGCTTTAAACTTCGGGCCCCCATCAAACAGCAAGCGGTCTCCCGGCAGCGTGCCTGCATGGAAGCTAGTAAATCCAGCAAATAAGGACTCGACAGCATCTCCTGCTGTCATGAGGAAAACTTCAGCTGCTGTACTGGAAAAGTCCCTTCTCCTTGAGTGGGTCATCTCTTTGCATGCACTTACCATGCCTGAGAAGCAGAGCTGTACTGCTATAGTACTCCAGGCACTGGGAGTCCTGCCCTCCTAATGAAATCCAGCTGTGGAGGGGAAGGGACAAAGCAACTTGGGAGTCTCTAGCACCCTGCAGGATGGAGCCATGCTCCTCACAGGCTTCCTTGCCGTGGAAAGCATGCTTTTCCTGTGCCGAGAGGCAGAACAAAGGCTTTGCATGCGTTTTTCTGCTTACCCTTCATGCAAGAGGGGGCTCAGCTCTCCGAGGTCCGGAGCTCATTTAGAGGCACCTCGGTAGTTCAGAGTTCCCATGTCCGATACTTCATCAGCCACAATTTACTGCAGTGCGATGTGATATACAGCAGGGCCATTTCATCTCCCAGAACTTTAGAGAGGGGGTCTGTGTTTTAGCATCTACCAGTTTTATCTCTGCCATCTGAATCTCATTTCCAGGATAACCAAGGGTCCTTCTAATTACTGCTCTGTTGAATGTATATTGCTCCAAGCTCTTGTGATTTGGCTGAGAACTGGGGAAATGTGAACTGATGTTATTAGTCATTTCTTCAAGGGAAACGCACTGACACACAGTGAAAAGTCATAATAAAGTTGCATCAGTCTGACTACCTATCTGGCTACCTTGTAGAAGTATAAAGTTTAAAGAATATGCCTGAATTTCCTAGAAATTTTAGCACAGCAAGCACCATTGCTAAGACCTTGATCATGGCTGGCAGCATGTTCTTATTCAGAAACCAGGGAGGACAACTGTATTTTACAGAGCTAACCATGGCTTGTCTCTGTGCCAGAACACACATTATGGGTCACGATGCAGGGCCTCTGATGCTCCAGGCATTTGCTGCTGTGGTTCAGTGACCACAAAATACATGGGGCCTGCTCCAGCTCTGCCAATAATTTGCCATGTGACTTTGGACACGTTATGTCCCCTGCCTCAGTTTCCACGTCTAACATGTAACGTTTTAAAATCATTTATCCATGACAATGAAACCAGAAAGAACACAACATTGATTACTTTTTTTCCCCTCTCCCCGTTGGACAAGAGGATTGTGATTTATCTATTACATTGGGGTATGTATCTGTGCAGCAGTGTTGTGTAAAATACTCATTAATGTCCTTGGAAAACCCCCATGAGGTTGGTAAGCAATATGGCTCTCACTTTGCATTTGAATCACAGTGATATGAAAGACAAAAGGACACATTTTAAAAGAAATCTTTTATCTTTGTATCTACCTTTATTTGCATTAACCTGCTTTTTCAAAAGCTGGCCAGATGGAGATCCACAACTTCCACGGACAATCCTCCCCAGTCCTTAACTATTCTTACCATGAGAAAGCTTCCCTTGATGTCTTCCTGACCTAAATCTTCCTCGCTGCACTTTAAGTCCTTGGGCGTGGAGAAAGCATTTGTATCTTTTCTTTCTGCAGCAACTCAACTGTATGGAAGGATTACCTTCATGAGTCACCACAGTTTTCTCTTTTCAGAACAATCCTATTTCATGTGGTCTTTCTGTCTCAGACATGTTTTTAAGATTTTTAGTTTTGCTGCCATTCCTACAGGGGAATTTATGTCTCTCTTCAAGTGTAATGCCCAAAGCCAGATACATCATTTCTCATACAGGTCAGGATGGCATTGGCCTTGGCCACCTGGGCATAGGTTCAACTGCTGTCAACTAGCACTCCCAGGCCCTTTTCCAATGGGCACTTTTCAGAGACTTTCCCCCCACCCTGTAGCATTGCAGGATGTTGTTGTGATCCAAGGGTAGGACCTTGTTGCACCTCGCAAAATGGCCTTGGCACATCGATCCAGCCAGTCCAGATGCCTCTGCAGAGCCTTCCTGCCCTCCAGCAGATCAATACTCCTGCCCAGCTTGGTGTCAGCAGCAAAGAGACTGAGGGTGCCCTCGATCTCCTCATGCCAGCTGTTGATGAAGGTGTTAAACAGGACTGGCCCCAGCAGTGGGTCCTGGTGCACACCCCTGGTGAGCAGCCCCATGGGTGTCACTCCATTCCCCACCACTCTCTGGGCACGGCCATCCAGGCAGTTTTTTCCCCAGTGAGCAGGGCACTCATCCAAGCCATGAGCAGCCAGTTTCTCCAGGACAATGTTGTGGGAAAAGGTGTCAAAGCCTTTTCTGAAGTCCAGGTAGACACTTCCACAGCCTTTCCCTCATCCACTGAGCAGATCACCTTGTTATAGAAGAAGATAGGGCGGTCAAGCAGGACCTGCCTTTCCTGAACCCAGGTTGGCTGAGCCTGATGCCCTGGTTGTCCAGCATGTGCCATGTGATAGTACTCAAGATAATCTGCTCCATGACCTTCCCTGGCAGTGAGGGTAGGCTTACAATTCCTGTAGTTCTGTAGTTCCTGGCATCCTTCTTTTCCATCATCTTGTAGATGTGTATCACATTTGCCATCTTCCAGCTCTGGGACCTCCTTGTGTTGCCAGGACTTGGTAAATGACTGAAATGCCTCGGTGAGCTCTTCCAACTGCTCCTTCAGTGGAATCCCTTGGCTGGATGCCATCTGGGCCCATAGACTTGTGTGTGTCTAACTGGTAACAGGTCACTAGCCACTTTCCTTTGGATTATGGGGGCTTCATTCTCCTCCATGCACCTGTATTCCAGACCATGGTACCTGAAGAACAACTGGTTTTACTACTAAAGACTGATGCAAAGAAGGCATTAAGGGCTTTGACCTTTTCCTCACCCTTTGTCACTGTTTCCCCCTGCATCCAATAAAGGATGGAGATTCTCCAAAGTCCTCGTTTTACTGATGGTGTACTTTTTGAAACATTTTCAGTTGTCTTTTACACCAGTAGCCAGATTAAGTTCTAGTTGGGCTTTGGCTCTTCTAATTTTCTTCCTGCATAACCATCAACAGTTGTGTTGGCCTTCTAAGTGGCCTGATCCTTCTTCCAAAGGTCACAAACTCTCCTTTTAACTTCCTTAGTCAGACACAGCTCTCTGTTCATCCAGGCCTGTCGTCCTCACTGGCTCATCTTTCAGCACATGGAGACAGCCTGTTCTTGAGCCTTTGGAATTTCTTTCTCGAACAAGTAGAGTGTTCCTAGTGTCCCTTGTTCTTCAGGATGGTCTCCCAAGGGACTCTCTCAATCAGTCTCCTAAACAAGCCAAAGCCTGGAAGTTAAAGGTGGCAGTTCTGCTCACCCCTCTCCTTACTTCTCTAGAAATCAAAACTGATCTTTTCATGATCACTGAGCCCAATACCCAGGGGCCTCCAACCATCCCACCACCCAGCAGTCCTGAACAACATATCCAGCAGGCACCTTACCTCATTGCCTCACTCACCAGCTGTGTCAGAAAGTTCTCTGCCACACACTCCAGGAACCTCCTAGGCTGTTTCTTCTCTGCTGTGTGTATTTCCAGCAGTCATCTGCTCATGTGATGCCCCCAAGGGCTAATGACTGCTTCCTTCTGTTAATGGAACATTTCATCTACTTCTCCATCCTGGCTGACCAGTCTGTAATAGACTCCCACCATGATATCTGCCTTGCTGGTTTTCGTCCTAACTTGTGTGCATAAAATGTCAAGCCTATTCGCTTCCAGGTCCTCCTGTTTGATCCCCACACTACATGCACTGGTGTAGGTGCACTTCAGTTGACCTGTTGATCCTACCAACTCTGTTGGTGGGGAAATCCTTCATTCCTATGTGACCATTTCCAGGTGCTACCATGGTTTCTACCATACCAATAACTCTTCTGCCTTTGCCACTGCATCATTCTCCATCCCCTGCCTTCACTGAGACAACAGAAAATGGACTTAACTAGCACATTAAGACTCCTCTGGAGACAGAACCCATCAGAATCCTCTTCTTTAGATTTTAAAAAATCATTGATAATTATTATTTAGGTATGATTTCCAACCACTTTTCACCTAGAGTAATTGAGTTTCATTTTGATATTCTTAGATTATTTATTAGAACTTTTTCTTAACTAAAGTCAAAAGCCTTACTAAATTTGAGTTAGATGAGACCTACTGTCTGCATCTTCACAAGGTCTGTTTCTCTGCCAGAGAAAGAAATAAGGTTGTTTTGACATGATTTGCTCTTCTTGAACCCATGTTGGCTGCTGTTCATGTGTTATCCTTACAGTGCTTAAGGATAATTTTATCTGGGACAAGTGCTCAAAATACTAGCACAACACCTAGCATGAATGGAGGTTAAGCTGATTGGCCTACAACTCCAGCTCCCTCTTCTCATTTTTAGAGCTACATGTGATATTTGCTCTATCTGAGTTTTCTAGGACATAACCCTTTCTTCTGACTTCTCTGAGAAAACCACTAACAGCTCTGAAATTGCTTTCAGCCTATTCTTTCAAGTACTGGGGCATAAAGTTCATCAGGTGGAGATGATCTGATAAGACTAACTTATTGGATGCTTCTTCTCCTTTCTTAGTCTGACACTAACTCTTTGTTGATGGCATTCATTGGATTTGCCACCTGGTTGCAGCTGACCTCTTTACCGAAGGGTGAAGCAAAAGGACTTGAAATAGTTCTACCTTTTTGACATCATCTGCCAGTATCTTTCTCTCCCCGTTGTGCAGCAGACCAAGACCTCCTTTTGTTGGGCTTTTGGAGGGTTTTTGTTTCAGGTTTGTTGGATTTTTTTCTTTACAGAGAAACTTTATCATTTTAGTTATTCTTCAGTCTAATTTGCATCACTCTTTTTTGTTCTGTGTTTTTTAGTCCTGTGCGTTCATGATATTCTTTTGTGTTTTTCTTTGCAACTAGACCTACTTTTTGCCTCCAGCATGAATTTTTTCCTTGTTCTCCAGCAAAATGCAACAGTTGTGATATAAGCAGGTTTGTCCCTTCTGCATTTTCTCTTCCTCCTCAATTTTGGAATAAGGTTTTCTTGTGGTGTTACTATTGTCTGGTCTCCATTTTTCTGTGAGGTTATCACCTATGGGATATTGCCCACCCCTTGCATTTACTGATGGTTTTCTTCCTGAATTCCTTTAGGGCTGCTTTGGTGTTCTCCATACTCTTTGTCAGGGATGCAATTACAATTCTTCCCTTCTTAGTGAAGAACAAAGTGTGTTGGTTTTAACAGTGAGACTACTTAGTCATCAAACACACCAACCCTTGTCATGGTCAGAAATTTCCATCTTTTTCAAAACAATGTTTTAATGGAGTTACTTAGGCCAAATACAGAAAGTATTAGGTGGTGCATCCTCACTTTTAAAACTCTGTATTTGTGACAAGTTTACACAGGTATTTGCTGGTTGTTTAACAAGCAACATGCAGCAGAGCCAGCAGCAGAACCAAATCCCCGTGGCCTCCTGCAGTGTCAGAACCATGGATTCATCCATCATAGCTCTCTAAATTACATCTTTAGCACTTAAGAGAATGTAGTCTTTCCTGCATTTGAAGGAAGTTGCCAGTTCCCTGAACAATCACCCCAAAACAAGCAGTCCATAGACTGAAAGGGAGGTTTGATGGTCTGGTACGTCAAGAGTCTCCTTTGGAACCTGATGCAGCAAAACCCATTAGAGGTAATTCAGAAGTCGCTTTAAAATTTGCAGGTAAAGCATGGATTCTGGAGTGAGATGAATCTCCAAATCCCTTTTAAAACCTTTACAAAGAACACAAATGATGGTTTGTTAAATCCGTACTGTATGTTTAATATATCTGTTCTGTTGTTTGAGTAGAGAAAAACTATGTGCTTCATTTTATGGGCTTGTATGGATCCATGTCTTTGTTTTTCCTTTCTTATCTTTATTAAAATCAAAACAGACAGCACTAATCCCTCAAATAAATTATAATTTATTTCGTGTTCAAAGTATGAGGATTCCATGGTTTCTCTTTTACTGATAAATTCAATGATTTTAATTAAAAATTGAATGGTTTAAACATAAGACATAATTAAATAGATGCCTGCTATAGTTACCACATTGGTATGCTCCCTTTCACTGGTTTGAGCACACATTTCCTCCACTGAAGTCAGTTACTGCCCATACAAATTGATTTCTATACCTCTTCCTACATTCTGTGAGTGTCTGCAGAATCTGGGCCTATGTCCCCTTTCTGATCTCATGCTGATGTAATTCTGCTGATTTTCAATGGAATTACATTGGTGTTAAATCGCCAGCTTTATTTGGGTTGTTCACTGAGATCCATGTAGAATGGGTCATTTAAAAGGTCGTGCATTCTTCTTGTATGAAAACAGTAAGCACTTTTGGGGGAAAAAATGTCTTTTTTTTTTTTTCTTCGACATTTTATGGGTCTGAAACTTAGCTTGTAGGTACTACAACAATGATTATTGCTCTCAAGAACAGC
This sequence comes from Scytalopus superciliaris, assembly GCA_013400415.1. Taxonomy (NCBI): domain Eukaryota; kingdom Metazoa; phylum Chordata; class Aves; order Passeriformes; family Rhinocryptidae; genus Scytalopus; species Scytalopus superciliaris. Next base: position 156,560 of record VXBX01008452.1, on the reverse strand, counting down.
TACTAGACAAACTAAATTTCTTCTGTGAATTTTTGAAACCCTGTGTGTTGCCAGGCATTGCTTTCAAATATGGAAGATTTGAGGTATTTGTAGAAGAGAGAACAGTTCAAAGTGCTCATCAGTCGCCTTCATTTCCCTTCTGTGTAGCAAAGATGAAATCCTCACGGGCTTCAGTGGGACCTGGCAGACTGTGCTGCCTCTTTGAATCATTGTGACTGAAGGAACATGTATCTGTGGTGCAAGGGATGATACACATCAGGTTGTACACTTGCAGGCTTCTCTTGATGAGAGCAACTTGGACCATTGCATCCACCTTGGTGTTGCTACCACCATTTTTGAGGATGAAATGTTGGCTTAAAGTTGTCTAACTTAGCACTGATTTTTCTTAGAGGGAGCTACACCATGCTAAACATGTACAGCAGCAGGGCTGTATTTTTACAGGAGATTTTGCTGGTGTGGTGGTTCTGGTGCCAGAGTCCCAAGAAGGTACAGGACATTTGCTGTATCTCAGGAATCTGGGAATGAATGCACATGAAAAAAAAAAAAAATCTCAAACCCACAAATTTGAAGGTTCTGCTAAGAATTAATGCTCAATCTCCAGTGTGATTTTAAAAATATGCTATTTTGTTAGTTCTCCCAAGTCTGGGAATGGGCAGAGCAGACTGCTGTGCTCTCTAATGCCTCATTACAGAAGCATGTTGTGTAACAGAAGCCTTCTTTCCTCCACTTGTGTTGCTGCTGCTGTTGACTTAATTACTTTTACAACATAGCTTCAGGTTTTGCTTCATTTTTCTCCTTACCATCCTACTCTGGGGCTAAATTTGGCAGAATGCACTGATTTAGTTTTTTTTTTTTAAAAAAACTCCAGCCCTAAACAACAAATCCAAGCTAAGCAGAAGAATGCCTGGAAAGCAATGAATAAGCTCTGCATCACCTTAACACCAGGGACTGAAATGCAGGTAAGGGACATTATGTTATGCTGGGCTGAGACAGCACACAATCCCCATATCCACTTTTGCTGCATCCTACCCTCACTGCAGACTGTCAGCATAAGAAGGACAATGTGCTCAGGTCAGAAAACTTGTGCTCTCCAAAGCTCTTAGGTTTCCTCAGGGACTGTGTCTACCAGACAATGTCAGTGGAACTTGGGGACTCTGTAGATTTGCAGCAGGGAAATACATAAACAAGTGACCTCTATGCACTGAAGTGACCAGAATGAGAAAAAAATTGTGTCAGTGAAGCCAAAAAATGACTTAGTGACTCAGTCTTGCTTAGTTGTAGGTGGACACAGTTCACTGAGATATATGCTGTATTTATCAGCAGAGCATCTGGACTTTCCTATTTGTGCTCACAGATTTTTGTTTGTTTATTTGACTACAGTGCTGCTGATCTCACATGTTGAAAGTGGACCAGCAAGAAATGAACAGAAGATTCATACTTTCATAAGGAAACAAACCCAAATAAGGAGAGTGAAAGCTGGCCAGACTTTGGCTGAATCACTTCTACCTCCCAGAACAACTCCTCTCAGGAACACAGCAGGCCCCTATAAGCATGGCTTGGTGCTTTCAGGAAGGGCATTTGCCTGACCTAAGTCTGTGTATCTTCTTCAGCTGTCTGGCTTCTAAAAGGTGAGGGACAAACTCTGACTCTTGGGGCAGAATGCCTGGCTGACCAGAGGTGAGGCTGATCTTCAGGTGAGGTGTCAGCTCTGTGTCCTTGGCAGTGGCTTAGCTGGATCAAGGAAGTGCTCAAGGGAGCACCCTGGGAACAGCCTGGCATGTCTGTTGGTGTCTGATGTGGATTTCACAGAGGTCATCTTTCTCTTGGTTTTGCTGCTCAGAGAGTGATTGCTTTCTGTTGTAGAGTTCAGACTCTTTGTGGTGATCACAGGGTCAAAGGCTGGAAGGGATCTCAGAAAGTCATCTAGTGCACTATCCCGCTCTGATGTTCCAGAGACTTGATCAGAGTGTTTAAGCCCACTTTTCTAAGTACAAGAAGACAGTTTGGTGCTCTACAAATGAATTTGAAGTTCATAGAATTGGCTAGTTAGAAGGATTTTCCAATGCACCTCTTTTCATGTTACTTGACCACTCATTATATATCTAGATATATAGGTATTTTTCTAACTCATTGTTATAATACCACTGTACTTTAGACATTTTTCTTCACAGTGCCCTCTGGAAAGAAATTTCACTGTTACAGTTCTCTGCTATTAAATACTAAATTAAGTTAATCTGGATCTGCACACCACCCACTCCCTGCTTTAGTGCTTTCAGAAACTCATGTTGTCACAGTGTCTCTGTACTGAGCTGACTGTGGTCTGTTCCAGAGAAACTCCATAAAGGTATGTAGGTGACTTCTTTGCATTACTTCAGCTGTTCTTCCAAAGCATTTAGATGGAGAACTAACAATGGTTTTCCATGCAAATACCTCACTCAAGGAAGTCCATGATGAAACTCCCTTGATTAAGACAGCAAGGAATTTCTCTGGCATATGTACATAATTTGGATTTTACTCTTGGATGGGTTTTTTGCTTCTGCTGAGCTTGAAAGTTCATTAGAGCGAGGATTGTCTCTTTCAAGTATATTAGCACAGTGAAGCCATGCTTTATGAATGCAAACAGACATACTGTCTTACATGGCATGCCCCAGTGTGCTGCTCATCAGTATATCTGATTGCAAGGTGATTGCTTGCTGGATTGATAATCTGACCATAAGGACATGGCAAACCATAAGTTCTGTGTTGTTGACCTCTGTGAGGATTTTTCTGTTGTTGTAAATTTCATCTTAAATATCTCTGGCTACTCAGAAAGGTTTAGGTAACAATGTAGACTTCAATCAGTTCCTACCCTGCCTCTTTTAGGATGTGCCATAAGGCTCTTAACAATCACTGTGTTCTCTGTTTTAAACAAAAGCTGCATTCAGTAGTAGCATACAGTGATCTTGACAGTCCTGATTCTTTCATATTAAAGAATGTACCACAAGTCCTTCTTCTCCTCTTCTTCTTCCTCTCTATTTTTTTCTTTCCTTTTGTCTTGGATTGCATTTTCTCTCTTGATTAAATGTGATGTTTTCTGCTTATGTTCATTTTCTGACCTCTCCTAGCTTCTGATCATGTCCCTGCTGAGTCTATGCCTCTATTATCATACTGTCTGTAATGCTGTGGACACCTGCTAGGACTGAAAAAAGCACCATTTTTCAGCTGAAACAATTCCCTAGCAGACTGTGATTCCAAGAGTTAAGCCATGGAATTTGATTTTTTCCCACTGGGTGTTTAAAGTGCTCAACACAAGTAACTTGCTGTCTAAGCTAACCTGTCAAGACTGAGGCATGTCAGCTGACATTTGAGCAGCTTTATCTCCAACGGGTTTGTTAGGTTTAAAATAATGCTATCTTTCTTCAAAACTGTGGGATCCAGGCAGACCCAGCTTTGATCATATCCCTTATGGAATCATAGAGTGGTTTGGTTGGAAATGGATCTTAGAGATCATCTGGTTCCAACACCCCTTGGGCAGGGACAGCTTCCACGAGACCCTTCCTAAAATGTGTGCCTGGGTTGTCTCTCACTGGAGTTTGACTGGAACCTCTTGGAAATTGTTTAGTTCTGGTTAAAGTCTGATTTAGGTTAGGCAGGAGGATTAAATAGTCTCTCAGAATTCTGCCAAGTCCTATTTTCTCTTTTAGCCATGGGAAGGGATAGCCCACTTTCATATTATTTGAATGTTTTTCAGTTTCTTCAATGCCTGTTTATCAAAGAACTTGCATCTGTGTGTATATAAAATGTGTTTCCCTGCTTTCATTTATGCTCATTTGATCTTTGAATGTATGTTGATAGTCACATTCTTACTGTCTCATTTGTCACTGTTTACATTCAGCTGTCCAAAATCAGTTCTCTTTCAAAAGTTAGTCCTATGGGTAAAATACTGAGCCCAGTTTTCAAGGGTTTTTCTTCTGATTAATTATTAGCAATTTCCCATTCCCAACCCTTCACTTCTACAAATCATTTAGGTGAACTACACAGGGTAAAATGTTCTAAGAATTTGGTCACAGCACTTTGGTATGGAAGGCACAACTGTAACTGCAAGATTTGCTCAAGCAGAAGAATTGTGACATTAAATTTCAGGATTTCTCTCACCAGGTTATCTAAGTCAGATGAAGGGAAGTGTGTTAAGAAATACGCCTGCATCTCAACTGCAAGTTCATCTTCAGTGTGGAAAAAGAAGTTGACCTATTTATTCCTGCTTTATACCTCAAATAGTCTGCATCCTGAGTCAAAAAACGCCCACCAAAGAAACCCCCAAGTATTCTGCATCTGAAAATGTGGCCCATAGTTTTCCACTTCACATGTAGTTGTCAATTTCATTATGCAACAAGCACATCCCATTGTTTAAGTTCCTGATGGTGTTACTGTTGGAACTGCTGGATTTGTTTGTAAGCCAAGTATGGAAAATGCTTGCACTGGATGCTCTCAACTTTCATGGCATTTGCTGTACCAAGCATAAGAAGTAGAAGGGAGAAAGAGAGAAAGAGGAAAAAACTGAATTAGTTTACATGAAAGTCCAGTGATCAAAATACTAGGTTTTCCAGGCTCTACACACTGTGATCAGTGTTCCAGCTCCTGAAAGCATTTTGAATGCAGTGAAATTAGACCTTCTAAAGCAGAACAGACCACTATAATTTAATTTTCTATTAAGTACTGTGATACCCTATTGATATTGGTGCTGTATAATGACTTCATTATATTTTGATTTCAAAAGATGGACTTATTTCCTAGAAACTGGAAGTATCTAGAATATCACTTGCAGCTGCAAGGCCAGTTCTTCTTTCTTTCACCCCTAAACCAAACTGATTTTCCTCTTGATTGTCAGTTTCAGTGCAATTTTCTTCATTATTTTTTGTTTAGAATTTCTTTGCCTTCATTATCTTATTACCTTTGGGGAAATCATTTTACAGTGAAAGATGGCACATGGAGATTGGACTAAACAGAGAAAAATCATCAATAAAATGAGAATATATGGAATAAAACTATAATTATTCTTAAAGCACTGTAGCATCTTTGTCTCAAAGCTAGGCAACATTAGGCATAAAAGCAGTGCTCTTCTGCTTATGTGACTTTACTCTTACTTTGTATTTTGCCATAAAAAGTACTGAGAATGAAAGCCATAGAAACACAATTATCTGCAGATCTGTGAGCAGTGATGACTTACAATACGTTTAACAATTTGGTAAAATTTTTCTCTGCTATGTACTAGACAGTCTCATAGAGGAACTAAAGAGTGAAACTGAACAAGTCCATGGTGAGCTCTTTGCTGAAGATAGTCTATCAATTTTTAAAAATATTGTTATCACTGAATATTTCCATATGTCTTATCTACACAGAATTCTTGAAAGGATATTTATAGATGTCCTCTGAGATAGGGGATATGTCAGAATGACATTAAATACCCTGTTGCAAAAGCTCAGTGGTTAAAATATATTGAAGCAGGTGGCAGAGCTCTTACTATACTAAAGAAAACATGGTATTTTTCTTTCTGCTTTAAAAGGAGTAGGGAAGATCCTGATTTCCCCATTGATACTCTTTCTAAGGTTAACAATTCCTCTGTCCCTCAGAAGCCTGAATTACGTCATTCCTTATTAGATATTATCATCACTAATTTGAGATCGTAATTGAGCAGTGTGCTTTCAGTTCTGACCTAAAACATTTGGAATCCATGTGGGAGGGCTTCTCTTGCCTCTCAGTGCTGTATAAAAGCCAACATAAGCTTTCTTAGGCAGAATAACAGAAGTCTGGGGAGGTAACACACCATTTTCACTCCTTGGAGGTGCTCAACTCACCACAAAGATGCTGCCCACTTCTCGTCTGTGCTAGCCTGTCCTTGGCTGGGTTCATGGATCTTCTCTGCCTATGTTAACTGTTACTGGCCCCAAAAGGTGTATTTGCTGAAAACAACAGTGGGGAGTGGAGAAAATTGAATGTTCTACATTTTGTCCTGTCTTCTAGATCTCCTTTTTAGTTAGTATAACTAACATTATTTGGTATTTTTGCTTACAAATAGATGTTTCCAGTAAAATAAAGGCTGCTTATAACTTTGAATTTATTTTTTTTCCTGGGGAAAATATTTCTTTTCTTTTTTCTTTCTTTTTTTTTCTTTTTTTTTTTTTTAATGACAGCTACATAAAAATAACTGAAATAATAAGAAAAAAGGATGTAAAACATTTCTTCTATCCTTTTTTGAATAAAAAAGAAGAAAAGAAAAAAGAGAACTGTCTTTCAGTTTCCAAACCTGTGGGATAAAAATTCAGATGAAGTTTAAGCATGCAATTCTGCATGAAATTTTACTTTACATGGCCAGCTACATGCTCTTTCCTAAACAAAATTTTGACTTCCCCTCCACAAACAGTTCAGTTTTCCACAGAGTCACTCAATATAATATGAATAAACAAGACACCTGCACATTTGTAATATGAGATAAAGCAAGCTGGTGAACAAAACCCAGTAGTCCAAGGTCTCTTACCTCTGAGCTTAAAGGTAACCTGCATTACTTTTGGTCCTTTCATCAGCTGCCTTTACAAATTAGGTGGAAAACTGCCATCCTGACACACTGGCACTTTTGCACTCCCTTTGCAGAGGCGTAGATAATAAGTGGGTGCACGGCAAATGGGAATGGTGGTTGCACAGTTTCTTTATGTACATGTGTTTTACGGAGGTATCAGAGTGGATGGACGTGTTAAAATAAAAATACAACGTGTGATTAGATTAAATTTGCTTCTATCATGAGCCCCAGTCCTGCCATTATCACGTTCCAGAAGGATGCTGCTTTATCAGTCTCTTGTAAAATGCGAACAGTTACTTTGTGTCTCTCCCCCACTGCCTACATTTTAATTTTCCATATTCCCCTTGCACTGCAGACAACTTGTGGGCTCAAATGCACATGGTGGCTTTTTCCACTGAACAGCTTGATCTGCTAGTCCACGGAGCATCCCTTGATATTTTGGCTGCGTATTATCTCCAGCCTCACTCATTGTCTCTGTTTGGAGATGAGAACGATGATTTCATGCAACTTAAAGGTGTTCCACCAGGGATATATTTGCTCCAACAAGCTGTGGCTATGATGACAGCCGAACCTTCCATGTTGCAGTAGGCCTCCCCCTGGATGAATCCTGTTCTCTGGATTGGCAATTTTCCTTCTTTGGCACAAAGAGCTGGCATACGGGATTCACTATCGTGCTGATAATTCAGTAAACAGCGAAATTAAATCTTCTGACAGTCTCCTACAGGAATTTCATTAACTGTAGGCCCAATTATAGAACTTCATTGCGACTACGGCACAGGGATGCTATTTAGCTGCCTTATGGAAAATATGCTCTCCACTTTGCTGGTAGGATGGCCTGTTCTCCATAGGTTTACATGTGCTTTCCATCTCTTGGCAGGGGATGTTTGTTTTTCCCAGGGCTTTGAACTCACAAGTGCTTTTGAACAGATAACAAGAGCTGAATATTTATCCTCCATATGTGTTGTAGAAGGACAGAGTTCACCATCATGCTACACTGAAATGTGCGCAGGAAGTTTAGATATGTTTGACTATCTAACAGCAAGTAATGTTTTGCAAACCATGACTAGTTTGATAGACGTGAAACAGTTTCAGAAACTTTAGATCCACCAAAAGGAAAAGTCCAACTGCAGAGGATTACTTGAAAACTTAAACAATAAAGCAAAAAATGGGAAAGAAAGACAGGAAAGTCAGGAAGGAATTTTCATAGCACTGCTAAAATGCTTCAACCTCTTAACCAGACTAGGCAGACAGACATAAAGCTGCAGGCCCCTAAACTGAGTACTCATCTATAGAGGGGTGTCACAGGCTGCCAGAAAAAATAGAGACTAGGAGACATGCAAGGTGATCTGGGTTATATCTGCCCCGTGTTTGGGCTTCAAGACCTCTGCTGCAACTCCTAGTTGTGTCAAATGCCAATGGAATATGTACCGGGGACACCAATACTATTTGCAAGCTGGATCACCTCATCATTATCTCCTTTCAGGGAAGCTGCACAGAGGCAAACCATTAAATCCTTATGGATGTTGATCTGTCTCTTATGCCTGGTGGTGAAAAAGCTGTGAAACAATAAGGAAATGGGTAGGTTTGTAAGGCAGAAGTAGAATCCAAGGGATGGATATTTCTTATGGCCCAAAAAGGCAGGGTGTTGTTGATGGTGGGTTTGGAGAGGCTACACTGTACATGATACCAGAATATGCAGGAAATGTTCTGAGACACATTTTAAGGTTGGAGAGAAGAGAGCAATCAGTGTGGTTAATCTGGGAATAATCCACATGGAGGCTGCGGTTTACAATACAAAGATTGCCAAGAATAAGCTTATAGAATCTGAAAACTGTGCTATTGGAGACAGTAGGGTCACCTCTGAGAGGGGACTGCGTAGTGAAGGGCATGCATTTAAGTAGCTGAGAAGAAAGAGGTAAGAGCAAACAATATAATAACCCTTTATGATACCACCAATTACTGCAGGGGAAGAGTCAAGGAAACAGTAAATGAGATTCTCACTAGCCTGAGGTGTAAGAGGAATAATGGCTGTATCAGGAAAAGAACCAGCTTTGTTGAGAACTGAACACATATAAAGGAAAATAAAAATTTAGGGAAGCCCCTTTAGAGAAAAAAAATTACAAAATAATAATAAAAAATATATAATATCTCCTTTCAAATACACTTGCAGAAATGAGTAGTGATTTAAACTCATTTCCTTCAGACCTACAGATGAATGTCTTTGCAGCATCTTATTGTGGTTCTTCAGCCTGATGCTGCTTTGAACATGCTGGTTGGGGTGAACTGTGTTTTTCCCCCTACAGTCACTGCCTTCAAAGACCAGAAAAGTCTAAAAGTCTGGAGTTGAGCAGAAGCAAGCTGCCCTGTGCTATAGGGCAACACTTCATGTGTCCCGTGAAATGAGACATCTGACCATTCCCTATTGTGGGATCTTACCGAGCAGCCCTATGCTGAAGTATTAGCTGGCCTTGTATTTCACCTCCTCTGGCAGAGGAGATGTCAATATGGTGTGGGAGTTGCAAGTCAGCCTGGTGTCTTTCAAGGGGAGAGGTCTTCAGTTCCCTTCTGACTTCAAGACTGCAAAGATGCCAAGAAAGAAACTAAATGCTTAAAATGAATACGTGATTTTGTTGTGCTAATAAGGCTATGTTTGCGTGGGTCCAGAGGCACAAAACTGAGCCTTGCTACAGACTCATGCTGAGAACTTTTCTGAACTGCAATACAAACACTCTAATTCTGCCTCTGGAGTCAAAAGCAGGAAAACATGACTCAGATCATATCAGTCTCTTGGGCAGTGGGACTCAAAAACCGTTTTCAGCTCTGTGGTTGAGTGGGCCAAGGATGTTCCAGAGTGCCTCTGTTACCTTTCTCTCACCAAATCCTCTAACTGTAATGTCATCAAGGAATAAGGAAAGTATTTTGTGCATTGTTCTCTCACTGTTCCTGGCTACACCCTGAAGCTACTGCATTGTGCTGGACTTGTTTCAGTGCCAGAGCTCAATTGCTGACCTGGATTCACAAGGTACTTTGCGACCAAGACCTGTGTCAAAGCAACAAAGTGAACAGGCATTTTGTCTCCAGCATAACAGGATCAATCCACAGAGTAATCAGAGAGGCTGACCAAGTTCTTTCTCATTTTTTCGCTACCAAGCCTGACTAGTCCCTTTCAAACCTAGGTGAAAGCCAGATTTCCTCAGTGAATCTGAAACCCTTGGTTAAAAAAGGTTCATATTCCAAAGGACAGATCAAATTACATATATTTTTAAAAAAAACCTAAGCAAACATATTTTTAAGACCCTTTGAGAGGTTTGTACACTTCAAAAGTGTATGCCTGGAAGTAGAATTTGGTGTTTGTACCAAACTGTTTACTGTCAATATATTAGTCATCTTCTTTCTCTGTGGGCACTGTAAAAAGTGTGTGTGGTCCCCGGTACATCAGAAGGGCAGAGCTGGAACTTAGACTCGTGTTTTCAGCTGCTTTTAGTGTCTTTAATGGACATTTGCATTCTGTTACCAATACCATAAGTAAGTCCTTTACCAGTCCTGCCACACCTAGCTCCATTTCTGCTGAAGTTCTTATAGAAACTGCTAGAACTCAACTTGTTGAACTCTTCCTTTCCTTCCGATGCCTCTCGACCAATTTACCTTCTACAGAATAAATTCTGACTCACAAATGGAGCCTTAAGTTGAATCAGATGACATATAGTGTCATCTAAGATTGAATGTTACTTTTTATCAATGTCTGCTGGTTATTTTTTGTCAGGTCAGTCCTTGCTATTACTGCCCATAGGTCCTATTGTTCATTTTGCAAGCCTTGGATTATCAATAATGACTAAATTATTTCCAGCTATCTGTAGGATCTGATTATTTATAGACTTCTGAAGTCAATTGGAAGCATCCACTTAGACAGTTCTTAACTATTTCTTGGTCCCAGCTGGCATCTTCTTCAAGGAAATGAAAAAAAAAGGGTCATTTTTCTTGGAATAATAAGGACACTGATAAAATTGTGAGTACTTGGAATCAGGGATCAGTGTGTTTTAAATACCACATGCACAAGAAAAAAAAAAGTCCATGCTAAATTTGCATCTCTTCCCTCTCTCAACTACTCTCTCCTGTGAGATTGTTCCCCAAATTTCCATGGTAATGATGTCCTGTTTCTCAATGACCCACTGACAGCAGGGAAGGTCTTATGCACAGACTAGCCTTGTACCATATAGAATATTGCTCCACTCTCTTTATTGCTGTCAAGAGGATGATGACAAATTAGTAACAATAAATTGTTGAAACACTAGAGCTACCGCTGTTTTCACATGTACTTGGAGGATCAACACTGGGCACATGCGCAGCAGGTTTTGCCCATTCCAAAACAAGATGAGGCAGGAATTTCTGGGATGCCTGTTTTAGTTTGACAGGGTTTGTTTTTTTTCAAAACTGATTAAGCTCCACTTTTCCATTTAGGATTTCTCGCCTTATAAAGTGTCATCCAACATGTGTTTGATAACAGCAAAGTGAGGAACCAACACAAAGGAGATGACCAGCAGCAAAGGATAAGGAAAAAAATCTCCTTCTCTTTAGCAGACAACAATTGATATTTCTCCATTCTGACATGTTTTGATGGTAGATGGCTTAAGAGGAAGGCAGGAAGCCAATTGTTGACTTGCAGTTCCTAGCAACGAGTTAGGGCTTGGAGGGAATGTGTCCTGCCTTTGGAACAGCTGATTTAATTGGGAGTGTTAAAAAGTGTTGCCTGTATTACAGCTAGACCTTGGGTACTTGGCTCTGACAGTATGATGAAATTGTTGGCATCCTTCATGACTTACACATGTGCTATGAGTAGACCTTTTAAACTTCAGTCTATGAGGGGTCTGTAGAGTTGAAAGGGAACAGTCGATAGTTATGGAAAGTGATCCACCAGGGTATGAAGATGCTTGATGTGGAAGGGAAGAAAAGATTGTTAGGAAGATCATTAACCTCCGAAAATGCTGTTTTGGCCCCTCTCACTGCTCCTCCTGACTTCAGCCAAAGGTTTGAGTTTCCCCTGTAGGCAAGGACCAAGGAAGCACTTCAACAGTTGCTGCTTAATAAGGTGAAAAGGTCTGGTTCCTCTCCAGCTCTCCAAAAATTTGCCTCAAAAGTTGTGAAATCAGGTGGGTTGTGATGGTGAGCATATATTTCTACCCTTTATGTCCTTGGGAGATGTCAAAATTCTCCTGACATTTTTAGGTTGTTTCTCTCAATTGTGACAGTGGCAGGGAACTCAACAGTTCCTTCTCAATAATAAAATGCCAGTGAACAGGGCACAGTTACCTATGAATGAGAAAACTTTCTATCACCAAATTGTAGAATGGCCTGAGTTGGAAGGGACCTGAAAGAGTCATTGAGTCAACTCCTGGCCCTGCACAGGACAGCCCTGAGTCACACCATGTGCCCAATAGTATTGTTCAAATACTTTTTGAGCTCTGGCAGCCTTGGTGCTGTGACCACTCTCCTGGGGAGCCCATTACTCAACCACCCTCTGGGGGAAGAACCTTGTCTAATACCCCCCCTGACCCTGCCCTGACACAACTCCAGGCCATTCCCTGGGTGTGTCCCTGGTCCCCACAGGGCAGAGATCAGTGCCTGCCCCTCCTCTGCCCCTCCTGAGGAAATTGGACCTGCAATGAGGTGTCCCCTCAGTCTCCTCTTCTCCAGCTGAACACACCAAGTGCCCTCAGAGTTCCTCACACACTTCCTCTCCAGCCCTTCACCACCTTTGTTGCCCTCCTGTGGACACTCTCTAATGGCTTAATATCTTCCATATTATTCCAAAATTACCCCAATATTGCAGGTGAGGCCGTCCCAGCTCAGAGCAGAGTGGGACAATCCCCTCCCTCACCTGTCTGGCGATGCTGTGCCTGATGCCCCCCAGGACAGTGATGGCCCTCCTGGCTCCAGGGCACTGCTGGCTCATGGCCAACTGGCCTCCAACCAGCACCCTCAGGTCCCCTTCCACACAGTGTCTTGTTTCCCAGTCTGTCTGTAAATCCACGGCAGCCCCATCCCAGGTGCAGGACTTAGTACTAATTTTCTTGGTCACTGACTTCCAGCCCATACAGGATATGTCTTTTGCTCAGAGTTTTTCCAGGTCCTCAAAAGATTGCTCAGACCCAGACCTGAGTGCCAAGATGCCCTGCAGCAATGCCCAAGTAAGCTGTGTCTGGACAACCTGATCATACCCCAGCACCACAAGGGTTGCAGCTTGTAGAAAATAATGAAAATAGAACCTCTTGGACACCAGACAAAAAGACACTAAAAAGTGGCCTCTTGCACAGGAAGGTGAAGAAAAGATTAGAGCAAAAGCTGGGTAAAAGCCTCACTGAGACCTTAATTGAAATTGCATTAGTAGTCCCTTGTGTTGGTATCACACAACGATGGATGTTCCTATAGCATTCTCCACCAGGGACTTAAAAACAATTAGTCCCTGGACTTGATAAATATGCAACCCAGCCCTGCTTTAAGCAAGCTCCTCCATACCTTTCACAAGCCACAGAGAGACCCTCCCATGGCAATGGGACTGATGCCAAGGGGCCTTTCCAAAATGAGGGTGGGTGGGAGGCCTTCTGGATGTGAAAGTCCAGGACACTGTGGTTTGGAAAGGAGGTGCTGGAAGAGCTGCCAACACCTGCCAGGTGGTGGGAAAGAGTGACAGGAGGAGACAGGGGGAAGCATGCTGTGAGGGCAAGAAGCCTAATGCTCCAAAACAACACATATGATGGTCAGCAGGCTCCTGCACAGGCACTGGGTCATTTCTGCAGTTTTCTTGGCTGGCAAAGAGGTTTCTCTCGGTCTGTTGTGTCTCTTGAGGTCATGCTGTTGCCACTGTTCCTTCTTCCTGCAGCATTTCAGTTAGTCCTGTCAGTCCTTGTGATGCCTCAAGTCTCCAAACACTTCATGACCAGGCCTTGAAACTAGCTCCACTCAGACAGCCGTAAGCTACAGGAACATTTGTAAGTTCATTTGTTTGTCAAATTGCAGCTTCAAATTATTAGCAGATTCGTGTCTCCAGCCCACTGTTATTTCAAAGACAAGAAAAGGAAGACAGAGCTGAGAAAAAGTCCAAATATTTTCAATCAACTTTTTTATAATGAAGCATTTTGGGGTAATGTTCTGCTTCAGCATGTAATTAAATGTGAGTTTCTGAAGCAGAAACTCCACCTTAACCCTAACTTAAAACATCCAATCATGAGTGAAATTCTGCAGACAACCAAGGCTAGTGTGAGTAGAGGAAAGTGGGGGAAGTAGGTTATTAGAAAACACAAAGCATCTGAGCATTATTATTAGAAGGAAAAGTAAGAGTTGCTAGTTATTGTAAGGCTTTAGGTGTACCTCTGCCTGTGAATGGTTTTCTTTACAGACAGTTTTTCCCTAGGACCTTCTGAGTACAGCTGCTGATGTTCTGTGCCCCTCTGCATTTGGAGGGGAACTGTCATTACCTCTGTTCATCACACTGCTGAAAATAGGACAGAAAAGCCCTGTCTCACACCGCAAGACATCTGCAGTCAGATATGGAACTACTGAGACATCATTTTCATCTCTGAACACTGACCACATTTCATCCATAGGTGACACTGGCTCTGAAAGCATCTGGCTCCTGTGATATCGCCCTGAGGCAGAATATTCCAGTCCTACACAGCATGGCCATGCCTTTGTGAATCTGGTGAGTTACCATTTCCACCAGTCCTTCAGACTCTTACAGAAGAAGTTGCTGCAGTCTTCAATGTAAAGTCCTTTATTGTGAAATCTCTGCTGCAGTTTCTGCAAGTTGGAGAGTTATTCTATTTGGCATTATTAGGGCTCTCACTGTGATATACTTTAGAATAATGAGACATCAATTCTCAGTCAAGAGGCTTTTAAAAAACATGACTAATTTGATGGGTTGTGCAGATGAATTAGTTCGTTCAGTGTAACTTTCACCATTTTTGCTGGTGTTGGGATGGGTGATGTGTCCTCCCATCTTTGAGATTCTCCCTCTTTTTGTGTAAACTGATTTCGCCATGCCTAGAAATAACTGGCATGGTAGACATTCTTTTTCATTAGCTGAGCTCTAGCACTGAGAAGCAGACTGTATGGGCGAGAATGCATAGAAGACAGGGGATTGTTTGGAAATTACGTGGATCAAAATACACTTTGAACATTGAATGTTCAAAAAATATCGGATTCCTTTGGCTTCACCCAGAGTGATGGAGGGCTAAACTCCATTGTATTCAGTGATGCTGTAGGACCACAACTTCATCAGTAACATTTGTGCTCCAATTTTCTTTCTACAAGGATAGTACCACATGGAAGAAAGAGCTTCCCCTCACTCCTAATCCATCCAGAGGCTGTATTGAGAGATGGTCTGGCTAATGCTTCTGTGTAAAAAGGCAGAGATGCTACCAGGATGCTTGTGGGTGGCCAGGAGTACCCACAGCAAGAAGGGCTTTGTACAGGCAAAAGACTGAATCCGTCCAGGAACAGAAAAGCAACTGCTGAGGCATTTTTGTTCCTGCATAAGGCTGTCCAGTTGTCTATGTAAAATATATATGTGATGGCCAGATTTGTATCAGTGTTCACAACAGAGTCCCACTTTGCAGGAGCTGGTAACATCCCTAGACATACCAGTGTCTCAATGGGTAAGGAGAGCAACCATGTCTGGAATTGCAGGCAGGATAATGAGAAGTGGTCATGGTTGCTGCCAAGCTGCATCTGCTCTGCTGTGAAAGGAAGCTTTCATCTCTATGGTTAGTGGTCAGAAAAGAAAGAACTTCATTGTTTTTGCCAGAAAGATCACCTGCTTTGGTTCTCTGTGTGAAACAGGTGGTAGGTATGACAGCTTTTATTGTTTGTGGTGAAGACTAAATTTTTGTAGGTGGGTTATTGTGGTGTGTTTTAATTTTGTGAACAGTTTTCCATCTCAGTATCCCAAGAACATTAGCAGTCACTAATGAATGAATAAAAAATTGTACTTGATGAATTGAATTCCAATGTATTTAACAAAGCTTTCCCTTCTGCAAGAATTGTGTAGTGGTGTTTGACTGGTGGGAGGTTAAAAAAGCATATGAGATCGTGGAGGCCTTGGAGAAGTATTGAGCTACAAGGGCTGAGAACTTGAGGTAGAAGAGAAACGCATTTAGGTGCATTCAGGTGAACCGTTGTGTTTTTACAGTGGACCCTAAGAATTGAGGCAGGGGGAGAATGATCTCATGGGGAAGAACACACACATTCCAGATAATCAGAGATCATGCAGTTATAGAAGAAACGAGGAACTCAAATTCTGGAGTGAGGGGAAGATGGTCATGGTTCTCTTTTTTCTGTCTGAGAATTTCTTGGGTGGATTTGGTTATAGGAGAGTCCCTTAGTGTCAGGACCAGAAGAGATGGGAAGCACAGGTTTGCTATAAAGTCAGCAAATAGAGCAGGAAAGCATCCAGGTGGAGCATTTAGTGGATGAGTGGTTCCTCTGGAGAATTATGATTATTTGTGACCTTGATAAGGGGTTCACCAAAAACATATCTGGAGTGGGTTGTGGTGTGACTGCTGAAACACAAAATTGTCAGCTTTGTCCAGATTGGTGGATGTACATGAGCAGGAATGTCCTGTTCTGATCATGAGTCATTCAGTTGAGGGCCTTACGTCTAAACAATCAGGTCCCAGTGATTTATTACGGTGGTGTGAGTTTGGAAGCATTGTAAACAACAAGTCACCTCTGAAATTCTGGCTTTGATGGGTAAAGATCTCAGCTGTTCTGCATAGAGTGGACAAAAGGGCATCTGTGAACTTCTGGAGATCTCTGAGTTCTGCACAAGAAAGTGGAGTTGCAGAACAGAGGCTGTTCTGCTGCAAATTCACATTATGCTTTCGTTCCACCTAAGCCCCTGGGAACACAAGGGAGTTCACACTGTTCTGTCATGAGTCTGCGACTCAGTGAACAACAACAGCTGGACATGTTGAGGCTGATGTCAGTTTCTGGATTCTCTCCGTTGGCAGTCTGAGTCACTGGTCTCGAAATGATCCTGTGCACCCTGTGGGTGGAGTACAGGACACAGGACTGCAAGGTGAAACTACTCATAGAGGATCCTGGTTCAGTGTCAGAGGGGACCTTACTCCTCTGTGAAGTCTTTCCTCCCTACATATCTGGGTGGTAACACTGAGAAGGTTTTTCTCGTTTCAACAATCAGATTTATGTCTTTAACTTATGAATATGTCATGCCCCAGCAACTGCTTAGCTCCTTAGATAACTCCCATGCTTACAGGTTTCAATCCACCTTCAGATTTGGCCCCCTGACCACTGTAGGAAGGCAAAGAAATTGTCAGGCATAGCATGGATGGAATAACATATGAGAGACCCAAGAAGTCATGTTTGGCAGGGCTGGAGCCTGGACTGGAGTCTTGGATTCTCACTCACAGATTGCTGAACTACTTTTATACTCCATTGTGAAGGTGAACCACAGTAAAAACACCCATATGACAAGTTCTGGAGTCTTCCCCCTGAGGAAGGTGTTAGGCCATTGTTTATATTTCCAAGTGCTGTAACCTTGCAGTCCCTGCTGAATGCCATATATGGACTCACAAGATGCTCTGCTCAGATTCTAGTCAGCTTTAAGGAAGAGCCTTAGTGAGCACACTTGCTGTTTTGGTTGAGATGTTCAAAAGAAACTCACAGAACTACTTAGGAGAGAGGGATGAGCTCAAGAGAGAGAAGGATGGGTGCTGTGGCTCAACAGAAGTTCAGAAGGCTTTGTGTAGGCTCACTGTGTGCAGGTCTGAGGCAGCCTTTGCTCTCCCTTTGGAAATGCAGTGGGCCAATGGCTACAGCAGGCAGTGCCAGCTGAGATATGCACAGGATGTAAAAATATCTTTAAGGCACCTCACTCTTTGGAATTAAAAAAAAATATATATATATATTCAAGATGCAAAAAGGCATGCATTTGTGAAGGACCCTTACCAAGTATTTATTTACCACATAAAAATGCTAAAAGGGTGTTGATTTTTTTATTTTTATTTTAATTTCTATTTTGCCTCCCCTCTCCCTGTAGCAGACATTGTGTATCAATTGGTTATTCTTCTCACCTTTTGCTTTTCCCTCATATTTTACTGGGGGCGTGGGGGGTGATGAAGGAGGGGGAGTTGTTGCTATTGTTGTAAGGAAGATTCTGGAATCTGTGAACACAAAGTATTAGTATTTTAAATAATGAGAAAAAATTCCACATGGAAAGCTCATCTGGCTGTGGCAGTTTGTGACTGAATGAGAGAAAAGTGCCCTAGAAGCTATTCATTAGGAATTCACTGGAAGCTCTCAAACAAGCCTGGCAGAAGCTGAAATTGAAGTGGTCTCTGACCTAATTTTCTTCTGCATGAAACATCTGCATCAAGGCACTCTTTGATGTATTCCACTTGGCTCTGTCTACAGTATTGTATCACATGGCTTCAGCGTTGCCTCAGTTTTAAAAGACATTTCCAGCCTGTAGAAGGTAATGTGATGTTACTGTTACCCAAACTAATCACTCAATGTGCTCCCGAAATAGAAACAATAGAGGTTCAGACAACGGTGTCTGCTTTGCAGTCGTTGTTGCTGCCTAAGCTCACGGTTTAAAAAACCCAGATCTGTGATATTCATCTCATGTAATTCATCAACACCAGGAAGGGGAGGGAGAGGGGGGAACTGTGAGCCTTCTGTGTAATAGTATGTCAGAGGACACAATGCTTTACATGTGTGAGCTTTGCATTCTTCGCCGCTCCAGCCATGCAGTTAGTTTAGCACATTGAAAACAAAAACAGGGAAATGTTGGAGGACGTTATCATAAAACCTCAACAGAAGGAGCTCCTGGTTTTCATTT
>VXBX01008452.1:107227-136641 GCA_013400415.1 Scytalopus superciliaris | reverse complement strand
AAAAAAAAAAAAGAAAGAAAAAGAAAAAAGAAAAAAGAAAAAAAAAAGAAAAAGGAAAAAAAAAAGGGGCCCTTTGCATGTCTGTTGTTTCTGGAAGGGCAGAGAGGAACAGGGAACCCCTCTCCCACCATGTTCCCAGATTATAGCTCAAAGTGCTATTTCAGAGAACATATTTAAATAAGAAAAGGCAAGGTCTTCCAGCGAGCACTGAGGTTGATTTACACTTCTGCATGGACCCGGCTGGCTGTGGATGGTGCCTGGCAGAAGCTTATCATGCCCACTCTAAAAATAACAATCTCCAGTGGGCAAGATCTGCTCACTCAGACCCAGCCTTGGTTCTCAAACAGTGGCATGACATTCAAAAGTGTTTGAGAGACTCTTTGGCAGGTCTCTGATGCTGAATAATCCAGAGAGGTCATGGCAGAAGGGCTTGAAATAAGTGGCTCCTGCCCAAGGAGAAACCAGTTTGTTCCCCAAGTCTGGGACATGCTGAGGTATGCTGGTTTTTCTTTTCTTTTTCTTTTTCTTTTCTTTTCTTTTTTGTTTCCTCACAAATCACTCATTTTCAACCCCTTATGTGTCTGCCACCCCTGCCTTTTCTCTGGGTGGTGGTGTCAGAGACCTGCCTAGTGTGGGGGATAATCATGCCTTCCAAGTGCTCCCCACCCAGCCTCTGGTCCTTAATTAATGCCACTGTTGTTTCTAGCTGGTTGACCTGAGCTCTGGAGACCCCTGTTTTGCAGAAAGCTTCAGCCTCTTCACCAGCGTGATGCTTCCTCTTTATCCACCCCCTTACATCTGAACCCTGGAAGACAAGCTGGGTTTTGTCTATTCATTTGGCAGATGGTTAGATTCAGATCTTACAGGAACATAATGCTAGAAATGGAGTGTGTGTATGTTTGTGTTTGTCTGTGGTGGGGGAAAGATCCCAGATCATTTTCTTCCTCTG
The DNA here is from genome assembly GCA_013400415.1 of Scytalopus superciliaris. NCBI lineage: Eukaryota > Metazoa > Chordata > Aves > Passeriformes > Rhinocryptidae > Scytalopus > Scytalopus superciliaris. The sequence continues at coordinate 135,692 of VXBX01008452.1, read as the reverse complement.
TGGTCTTATAACTGCTAGCAGTTTCACACAATCTCTTGTAGGTAGCAGGAATAAAAAGCTACCTCCCCCCTCTCTTTTTAATTTCTCCCCCAAGTCTGTGCTGTATATACCAGCAGTGTGGTCTAGGCCAATGCTGAACATTTGTGCCTTGGACAATAGCACAGCCTGGCCTGACTATTATCAGCTGCTGTTTTCTGGTTAGCTTTCCTTTTATTCAAGTGCACAATGCAAGCCTTTATCACCCTTCAGTCATAGTGACTCTTGAGGAATACATCTGGTTTTCTCTTTCAGCAGCTCTGAAAAGGTCAGTCTGTTCATTTCTTATTCGCAGGACACCACATTTTTTTCTGAGCTGGAAAGACAGGCCTACACCTTTTCATTCCGTCTCGTACATAATTAGACATGGTGTCGCTCTAGAAACCTACCCTTGAAATCCTCCTGAGTAACTCTTTCAGAGACAGAGGAGACGCGGCAAGGGAGCGAGTGAGCGGGGGGGACCACTTCCATCCGGTCTTAAATCTCTTTGTGTGGTCACAAAAGCGCTTCCCCAGCATTGCCAGCCTGGCTTTTTCCTCTTCTTCTCCTTCTTCTCCCTCTCCTTTTCTTTTCCCCAACCCCCCTTTCCCTTCCTAACAGCAGCAATCGCTTTATGAGCACCCTGTGCATGGCAGAGGCTCTCACAGAAAAAAAGTCCTCAGATTATTTGAGCAAAGAAGGTTGCAGTCGCTTTCCCTTCCGCAACATCCCACATTCTTCAGGCAGGCTGTAACACAATAACAAGTGTGCCCAAGAGGACAGAGCTTGCAGCAGCTGGTGTCTGACAAATTATCCCACTCCAGACAGGCAAATGGTGACTTGAGCTCCAGCCATCCAAGAGATGTGTGTTTTGGTTTCTCCCTCCACGCTGGGTAGGGTGAGCCAAATCCTCTTGGGGTGGAAATGAGTGCCATATCCTTGGAGCGAAAGGGTTTCACCTCTGCTGGAGGTCATTTTCCCTTCCCAGATGCTGTTTGTGCAATTCAGTGTGAGAAGCATCAGGCAAGGCTGTCACAACTGCCCGGGCGATGGCAGCTTCTCTGTGCTGAGAAGGGAAACAGTCTGAGAACTTGGACAGTCCTGTGCTTCTCCTGAGGACTGACTGCCAGTGTCACCTGATTTTCTTTGTGCCCACATCATTTTCACACGTGTTCATGGTGATGTGGTTGCAACCCACCAGTGGAGTTTCCCCAGGATGAAATCGTCCCCTCTTTTGTCCTTCCCAGACACTGCAGGACTCACATACTTGGTGCAGGGCTTTTCCCAAGCAAGGACAGTTCTTAAATCTCACAGGGATCTCTCTAGGCATCACAGTCACCAGTTTTGGGGTTTTTGCTGTTAGCAATTTCTGCCTCCAAGCCAGATGTGGATATACCTCATGTCCAAACCACCACCAGCTCACTGTGGTGCTCCAAGGAAGCCAGCAGAGCAGGAAGGGGAAAATGCACAATGGGAGAGAAGCACCAAAGTGGCTGGTGGGGGCGACTGCAGAGGTATCCAATTTCTACTCCAGCAGTTCCAGGGAGCTGCTAAGTCTTTTTCTGCACAGCTGAGCCTAGACACATTGCTTTGTCCAAAGGAGTCCACAGCACAGTGAACGGAGAAAAACGAGCTTAAAAGAGGAAAATTAATTTGCTACTGCACTGCACTAGTCCATGAGCTAGACGGGAGACTGGGAACAGGCCCTCCTCCTCCTGCATCTATTTATTGAGTCACTGGACCATATCTTCTCTAATGGACAGCCCCTCTAGTTTGCTTTGCATAGAGGACTTGATGTACTGCTCCAGTATAGCAATGTGTTTAAGCATCTAGCTTTCTTATTTAAGTGNTGAGACTTCTTGTGATTTACAGTCCTTTAGCAGTGAATAATGGCTTTAGGACACAGAAGGAACATTTGAAATCTTTATTAAATTTTCTATATGATAGCTTCTCCTACTAATACAGTCAGACTTTGGGGTTTATCACAGTTTCTATCAAGAATCCTGATTTTCAGGGGTTTAGAACAATGAGGTCTTAAAACCTGCCCACAGCTAAAATACAGTTTTGGTCTTATCACACCAGGCTTACAGTAAATTGGAATAGAAATTAGAAAAGTGCAAGAGCGGTTATGTCATTTCTGGTTGCTTCTTGTAGAAAGTCATAAAAGTTCAGAGTCTTGGCCTGCTGTAAAAGATAATGTTCCTTTCATCTCAGCATTGCCTATCTGACAATTTATGTTTTTTTCATGATGCTGAATTATCACTGCCGGCACATGAGAAACCACAACATGGAAAGGAAGACCTGGACCCTGGCTGAAAGCCGGAGGTGTAATCATCCTCACCATGCCTTTCTGTCCTAAGGATGGAAGGCAGGTCTTCCTTGAAAAGGTGCCTCCCTCTTTAATATCCTATGGCCACCAGTTTCATAAGATTTACACAGAACTTCGCCATTTAACTGTTTGCTGTGTGTTCTTCTTTTACAAAGACTGATTTCTACTGATTTGTGTTTGTTTGTGTTTTCAGGATAAAGCAAACACTTTTTTTTCCTTGTTGTTTTCTTTTTACTTTTTTTGTTTGGTTTGGTTAGGGTTTTGTTATTTTGTTTTGAGGGGGTTGTTTTTTATTTGGGTTTTTGTTTTGTTGGTTAGTTGGGTTTTGTCAGGTTTTTTATTATTATTATTTTTAGTTTTTTTGAACCAGTGGAGATGTCTGTCTCCAGGTGCAGCTGTAACAGAAATAACAATGAATGTATCAAATCATAAGCATGAGACACAGTAGTAGAAGCTGATTTAACCATCTGTTGTTAAAAGAAATAGATTATCAATAGAATATTGATATAATAATTTAAACTTCTATTTAAAAAATACCACAAGATATGTCTATGATTTTGCATTAGAATTGATATCTGTTTGGAAGACCTTGCTGTGACAAACTTCGGTGTCATTAAAATTTTTTGAAAAAGATTATCTGTTTTTGTAATAGTCAAAGGTGTAAGACCAAAAAGAAGCATTCCCATAAGGAGGGGTGGCTTTCCTGTGGCTCTCATAGGATATAAGCAAAAGAAAGTTTATGGTTTCTAATTAACTTTTCTGTCAGAGATGGTCTAACAAAGACATATCTGATTTGGCTCAGAGAAGTCATTCTTAGCTTTGAAGTATTTCAAACATAAAGAATAGTTTTAAGAGTGGAAATATTCTCTGCTTTTTTCCAACTGCACCTGGCTTGTCTATTTAAACATATGACTACAACTGGCAGATGTTTTCTACAGCAAGGTCAGTTTGATATTTCTGGAACACTATTCAAAAAAAAAGAAAAAAGAAAAAAAAAAAAACCCTTCATTTCATAGGTAGTTTCCAGACTTCATTTCAGCCGGAGATGGGTAACATCAAATCCACTAGCATTTCTTAGCAAGCGTAAATCTTCAGCTTTCCAACAGATCTTCTACAAGGATGGACAAGATTATTCAGGCATAGGCACTGTAGGTTCAGCCTTAAACAGCTGTAAGCCTTCCTGGCTTGGGAGGTGCAAGAGCAAGCCTCATTTGTGACTGAGTCGCCACACTGACAAGACAGAGCTGTGCACTCGCCTGTAGCACTTTCTATGTTTTGGAGAACTGTCTCTATCTGTGAGAAGACTTGGAGAGCTTTCAAGCATCCTTGCTCCCAACATTTCTACCTAGGAAAGGAAGTTCTCACAGGAGAACTCAGAGCCTTGTCTTTGCCTGTCTCTCTGCATCTGTGTGTCTGTCTGCATGAAAGTGCTGGGGAAACCCATTTACATGTGCAGTGTGTAAATAGGACAGCCCTTGACTGGCTGTGCACCTTTCATCTTCCTGAAATTTAGGCTGACTTCAAGCAGGGATAGTGAAATCCTTCCTTTGCTGGAGGTCAAACTATCTTTTTGCTCCTGCTGTTGGTGGACTTCCCATTTGCACATCCCCTGAAAGAAGTCCAGAGTTATACTTTCCACCTTCTGCCTGTTCCTCCCCTCAAAATAATATGTGCATGGAGATGTGACATGAGGTTACAGGCTACATCCAGCACACCAGCTGTAAATCCCACAACCTGACACGACAGCATCAAAAGGCCTTTCAGTTGTTTTAGCTTGTTTTTCTTCCCAGTCCACAAATCCTGGTGAGACTGATGCTGAAGTATTTTATTTTATTATTTTTGCTCTCCAGAATTATTCATGTGTTACCATTGTAAATGCTTCTGCGTTGCTAATTAAATGCTATTTAGAGCTAGAGGTTATTAAGACTTTTTGTATCATTTTTTGTTTTAAATACCGACAGTTTTCAAGTATGTTCACAATCAGATAGATATCTTCAGAATCTGATGCAGAAGAAATGGCAACAAAAGAATTATCTATAGTCTATTTTTGAATAATTCATCATTCCATAAATGTGGAAAACCATCTCCAATGTTTAGGGGCATAATTTGCATCCTTTTATTGGAATCGTATATATCCTTGAAAGTGTGCACCCACTGCTGAGCCTACATAGGTTTGCAGTTTCACCTGGGTGGCCAGGAGAAGTTCTAAGCCCACATATGGCTGGAGTTTCAGGAAAGGTGCCCAGTTTGCTCTGTGCACCAAAGGCAGTCAGGTTCCATATGACACAAAACCACAGGAGAGCCTGACTAGTCTGTGGGATTTCAAAATATTAGGTCCGGTTCTGGCATGTTCTGATGACCCTTTCACTGTCCAAATTAACAGGACAGCAGAGATTACACTTTCACAGTGTAACATCAACAGAAGCACCCTACATTTTGGGGTTGAACTCATGCACTCCTGTATGGTCCAGGAGATCCTGGTGTCAGGACTACAGGTGAGTTTGTAGCACTCCTCATTTACCACACTCAGAATATGAATGAAGAATTTCCCAGTATTTGTTTTTGTTTGTTTTTTTTTTCTTTTTTTTTCCTCCCAGGAAACTTCCAGCTCCATAGCTGCATGGCTAAAGATGTTGAAATGAGCCCTAGCTGTCGTGATCACAGGAGGAAGGGCTTGAAAATTCAGGATGTGAATTAAAGGCAGCCAGTGTGTTATTTCACTATCACTTAGGGCTTGATTCATGACATTGTACCACTTGATGACAACAGTGGTGGCCTCTTCCACTCCTCTGTGTGTATCACCCCTGCGCTGCATCTCGCTACTAGCTGAAATCCTAAAGCTTGTCAGGGCAAGAGATATCTCTTGTGTACACATGTGTGTGGTGCCTAGCAAACAGGACCCCTGCAGAGAGCTCCAGCAGCACTGTTCTGCAGATGTTATTAGCAGCTCACTGTGGCAAAACATGAAGGACTGATCTCACATCTAGGGATGGGCTCAGATCATATTTCTGGGCTCAGACACCTCTGGAACTCAAGGGTGTTGAAAATCCAAGCTCAACTATACACAGAATGTCTTTTATACCTGGAAAATCCCGGGCTGATGTTGAAGCATCTCTTCCCTTGCTGGTGTTTCTACAAGGTGCAGGTAACAATTCTACTGTCTGTGAAAACCTCAGAAAGCAGCGACTGGAAACTCAGGGTGTGGTTTTTATGTACAGTATAGTATAATTAAACACTTCTTGTTCCTTCTTTGCAGTTCCTTATGTGCTAATCCAGCCATACTCTATCAGTCTGTGAGGGGGGCTACTCACTTTCCTAGCACTCAGCATCATTTGTTTTCCTTATTCCTTGTTCCTATCAGAGGGCAAACACTATTGCTGTCACTTAGAAAAATAGGATTTTGCCTGCTGTGCTTGAGAAATCTTCAGCACCAGTCTGATTGTATAGGTTCCAGGAACTCCTGTTGTAAGGCTGGGATTCAGCCGACTGATCTATAGCTGCAAAGGTTCACTGCTTTACTGCACCAGCATAAAATGGAAATGTTGTAACATTCCCATCTGTGAAGACTTGCCAAAACAGTTTAGTGTTTCAAAAGCCGCGTACTGAACGAAGACAAGATCTCGCTACAAGCTGTGGGAGCTGGGAGAGTTTATGAAGCAGAAAGTATGGGCTGAGGGAGAGATCAGACCAGTGATAGTTTACTGGCCTTGCAATTCTTTTAAGAGGCACTAATGGTAGTGGACTGCTAGAGTCGAAGTAGACCCAGACTCATTTAAGGCAGTAGCATGAAATTGGTTGCAATAAAATTATGCATTAAATGTGCATTATGTTTAATAAGACTGTATTGCACTCCCAATGTTTACTCTGTGCCCATTGAGGCTGATCCAATTTTCTAAAGTTCTCCAATTGGTTCGCTATCAGGTTTTCAGCCAGAAGGTCAAATTTCACTTGCTGTTAGTACATGTCTCCATTACTTTGCTAAGGCATTTACACTCCATATTCATTACCTCTTCTTCTTTTTTATCTATCTCCTGTAACTTGACTGCTCCAAAATGCTCCCTGTAGGTGGCATGTTTGACACAAACGAGATCACTCTTTAATAAATGTCGACTCAAGAACATACACACGTGTGAACACACACTTGTATGAAGGTGCACAGGGAAAGAGCCGGGAAGGCTATTTCCAGACCCATATTGAAGGTAATTTTATATTGCTTCACTCAAGGTGCATAAGTGACCTCTGTGAAATCATGGGTTTCAGATATGAAACTGGGAATGTAAGTAGAGAGGCTGGAATATATGTTTAGAACAGTGTGTGATCATGACTATACCAAACTGGGAGCTGGATTGTTTTAATCAGAGGCAATGATAGTTTTAGTGTTCCAAAAACACACTATTTCCCAACATCTCAGCAAACTCTGTCAGCACTGAGCTCAGTGTGGGTAACGCAGGCGAGGAACCAGCAGGCATACTTTCTTAGGGCTTTGTGTTTCTTCGTAAATGCTTTAGCAGAGAAAATACGAGCCTTCTTGTATTCTGTTCTCTTCTGTCAGGAGATCATGTTGAGAGAATTCAGCATGTCTAACAAGTTTCAGCCAATAACATGGCATTCATCACTCCAAAATGAACTGTCCCTGTTAGAAAAGCTGGCTGGGTTGCCCAGAAGGAGCCATTGTCTGGGACACTCGGTACTCTGCCTTGGCAGTGACGTCTATGCCTAGCCTTCAGCTTGATTAGGTAGGGAAAATGCAGTAGAGGCCCTAAAAAACGTCTTGCCAAAGCCTCAGATAATGAAGCATTTGAATTAGCTAGCTGCAAGGTATCTCCACCCTGCCATCACCCACCGCTCCGTCTCCAGGCTAATGCAGATGTACCCATGTTTGTTTTAAAACTATCTGCCGGCAAGCTGCTAGCTCTGCACGCCCAAAACCTGCCTGAGGGTCTACTGGGGACCCTGCAGGGTGTGCAGGATCCTGGGGGCCAGCCTGAGTGCAATGCCTGAGCCACCACAGGAGCACAAAGTCATAGCACTGGGTGATTTTAACAGAGCGTCTGCTCCAGAGGATGGCTGGACACCAACAGGACTGCTCCACATCAGCTGGAGACATCTCACCTGCATGTCCAGAGGGGAGCCCTGCTAAAGGGAGGTGCTGCATCACCTCAAAACACATGGGAGCAAAGGCAGAGCACAGGGCATGGCCAACGTCCTTCACCACTTTCGTCCGCTTAGGTACAGACAGTGTGAAAATTTGTACCCAGGGATACACATTTTGGTGTCACTCTTCTGTAGACCATACAGTTATTATGTGGAAGCAGCAGTCTATAGGTTCAGGGCCATCACTTCCTGCTGGGGGAAATACTGATACTCTTTTTTTGAGCTTACAGTGCCTTATTTTCATAAGCTATTGAGCATCTGACCTATTTTATAAAAGCACTTTGGGTGTTGTGAGATGGGTACCAAAACCTGTGATCTCCCAAAGTCATTACTTTCAAAAATCCTTAGAGAAATTTTGCTACTGATCTCTAAAAGGGAGAATAAAGAGTTTCTTGAACACCATCTCTCTTTAGACACATGTGATGAACCTGATAGAACATTTACAAGGGCTTACATGTGTAACTCTGGGCATCAGCCCTCCTGTAGTGCTGTCACTTGGGGTCCTGACTGCTCACGGGTGGATGGGGAGGACCAGAGGATGCGCAGGAGATCTACCTGCCCCTGAGCTGCCTCAGCCTCTGCAGTGTCTTCAGTCCATACGTGACACAAGGGGGTCCTCAATGCCTTCAGATGGCCCAGAATAACCTTTGGCAGAGGGCTGGGGCAAACAGCTGAGGCAGCGGCTGCCTTAGCTAAATCCATCTGCAGGCATGAGTCACAGCCCTAAATCTATGTGCTTCTACTTCCCACCTGCTTTGCACTTGTCCTTTCATTTTTCTTCAAACACTGAGCAGTGGGCCCATTTTCTTCTGGGTTTCTGTCCAGGCTCTCATGCAGTACCCATCTCCTCTCAGTTGAGATATCACATTGCTGCAGAAGATAGTGCTGCTCTTAACTGACCCCATGAGAGTCCCAAAGGTCTCTTTCCAAAAAAGGAGGAATGAGGTCAGAGAGGTCCAAGGAAGAAAAGGGGCAGCTGTCCCTTTGGCTGCATGGAGAATCCTGTAGGAGATGCATTCTGTGGCACCTGTCAAGTCTTCCCACTATCAAACAGTCAGAGGGTCTTGGTTTCACTCAGTTTCCTCAGAGGACATTGTGTTTTGGACATACATATTCTCCACTCAGAAGGATGTATTCACAGACGTGTAATTATTTTGCTTGGGTTTTCCCTTGGGGTGCAGTTACCTACTTTGTTTTAGCTGTTTGTATTTGCTACTTCTAACATGAGGCTGAGGGATTGAGGAAGGACTAAACTTTATTAGTGTCTACTAGTCCAAGACTTACAAAAAAGAGGTAAAGTTTTGATTTTTGTAAATTAGATTAAATTTCTGAGAACAAAAGCAAACAGCCTCAGCTATCTGGTTTCCATGAGTAGGAAAGAACGACCTAATCCTCTTCCCTCTGAAATCAGCAGATGGAATCTCACTGAACCCAGTCCACATTGTGTCAGGTTACAAATAAATACTTCTTATTCTAGTGTTAAATTTCATTATTATTTTCATGATTATTATTACAGTCTTTGAGGGTTTTTTTCTTTCCTTTGTCTTTTATTGATTTGCTTTGGCACCACTATGCTCTGCCAGAACAGTGGGCTATGAAACATGTTTGCATGATGATAGATGCTATTATATTCCATTATGTACATGTAATTTCATAATTTACATATAATTGTTAGGCCAATGTAGTCATAAAAGCACAGTTGATATATGCTTTTGATTAGACCTCCGTTATCAAATAATAGTTACACACACACACACACAATGGTAAAAGGGTTTGGCCTCCTTTATACCAAATGTAGATTCAAATCATAATGATTTGTGGTTTCTTAAATAATATATATATAATTTGGCACAATCATGCTAGTCAACCTTAAATTCTTCCATGGTCCTGTGCAGAAGAAAGTGAACCTTAACTCCATGGAAAAAAAATCGTTGTGTCTTGCATGGAGCCAGATTTACTGTAGGAACCCACAATGTCCTTCAGTGCAACCATCAAAGCAGAGGGAGTAAGACACCAAGATATACAGCCTTCAGTTCAAAGGACAATAAAGCCCTGTTTCAGCACAGCACAAGCACAGTCATTTCAACCTGAGTCAATGTGAGGCTGTAATCCAGGAAGGTGCTTACACACATGCCTGCCTGTAAATAAATGCTTAATCCCATTGGAATCAACTGGGCCCCAGCTCAGCTTGAGCTTTCTTTGCTGTGCTGAACTTAAACGTACGCAGTGAAGGGAAAATTGCTTACAACACCCTCATCTTTAACAAGCATGATGGAAAAAGTTTGCAGTGAAATCAGCAGGATTTCAGCTAATGTGATTAAGTGCCCTTTGGAATCCAGACTTCTGCAAACCCAGGCCCATGGATGCTGTTCAAAGCCTGCTGAGGGCAGTGGGTGCTGGACCAGACCCTGAATGCAACTGGGTTTTCTCACACTTGTGCGACCTCAAAAAAAAAAAAAAAAAGGACTGAAAAGGTTTGAGAAGGAGAGAAAGGATAATCAAGGGTGTGTTTTATTGCTTCACCACCTTTCAGAAAAACAGCTGGTGAATGAAACAAATGAGGTTACGAGAAAGTAGCTGGTTCCAAACTGATTGTTTTATTTCTCTCCTCCAAACAACCTGCAGGCTGATAGCTTTGGTTTCTGCTCTGCCCAGAACTAACTGAGATCAGCAGGCTGAGGATCATGTGAAGAGCAAGGATTATGCAGGAATAAGCTGTTCTCTCATTCCTTCCAGCCCTGCTCTTTTCTGTGTTCCTGTTGAAATTCAAGGTTCCTTCTCTTTTGTGTTTGAAGGGGTTTGCCTGATTAAAACTAAACAGAAACTGGAGGACTAGATGTTGTCTGTGGCTCATACCCATATTTTCTATAAACCTCTGGCAAGGATTTGAAGAGTTCTCCAAACTGACAGTGCACACAATGTCCAAATCTAATTTGAACTGCATGGTGCAGCTTCAGCTTTCAATCACACAGCACTTCCTCCAAAACACTGTCTGCAGCTACATTTCCAAATTGGGACATTTTTGAAATTGCTCATCACGCAGCTCCCTCAATAGACCAACATATGTTTCAGCAGAATCAACAGGCTGACAAACTCCAGGCCACTGAGAATTTTATGTATCAGAGAGCGCGTGTCGCACATGAATCAAAGTGCATGTCATGCTTTGGGACTCGGTATGTGTACATCTAGAAACAATTTCCAGTGTGGTTATTAATTATTGAGATGCTGTAAACAAGTCACCCTTCCTCACACATCTTGTTTCAGCTCTATGAAGCAACAGAGAGCTCATGCCAAATGACACAGTCAACCCAGAAAGGCTCACCCACCTGCTTCGCTCCAAGCACTGTGAATGATCTTATTGTGCTTGATGGCACATGCTTGTTAAAATTGAGGATGTTGTCAGTTTTTGTGGGATTGACATGTAAAACACTTGGAGAAGCAGGGGTGGGGGCGGGAGGGTAAAGAAGACCAGTCATCTGCATGGTACAAAGGAGAGGAGTTCCGAAGGTCTGGGGATCTGTTCCCGTTTCCAGCTGAGGTTTGGCCCTGTGGCCTCTGCTCGGTGTCTCAGCAATGAGGACATTACTCGTGACTGACCTCTGGGAAGTGCTCAGAGACAAAGGCCGATGGGCACTATGAAAATGGCTATAAATAAGAAACAAAGTTGCCTTCTGCTGACTAAAACGTGTTGTCCTTTATCTTTTACCACATCAGAAAAGCACAATTTAACCACTACACAAGAACACTGAGGTAAAAGTTTGTTTTCAACGTGGAGTTGGAGAATGGTATGTTGTAAACAGGGAACTGGTGAAAAGGAAACCTGTGAACTGAAGACTTTTCCTGAGATAGAAACTCATAGTTTCTTCATCACTGCTTGCAACAAAAGGACACAGCAAGTTGATTTTCTTCATGAAAGGCTTTCTTTTGCCCTCAGTTAGTGGTGAACTTTAAGGAGGAATTCAGGTTTTGTTCATTTTTCGGTTGACAGTGGCCCCAGAACAACTGGCAAGTGGTAGGGATGGTGAGTTTTCATTTCACTTTCTTCTGGAGGGACATCTATAGAAGAGTTACTGATGTCTGTCACAGATGGGCCATCAAAGATGGCATCATGAAGAGCATCTCCTCTGCCAGACAGACCTTCTGTCTGAATAGAGCTGAATGCCTTCATCTCCCACGCACTAAAATATATTTTTTGGGGTTTTTTTATAAAAGGAGATATACTGAGAGAGTGAATGAACAGCTGTACTTGATGGGCTGTGCTAATATCTGCAAAAATGCACACTGGCTTCCATTTAGAAGTGCCTTCTTAGAGGCCAGTAATGCTTGAACTGAGTTCTGAGTTTGCAACTGCTGAAAGGTCAAGAAGTTTGCTAGATTTGGAGACTTGAGTCCAGTTTTTTGATTGGAATTTTGTTGTTATACTTTCATTTTCTCTCTGTATATGGATGGCAGTGGGAGTGACAAGTCCAACATTCTCCAACAGATGGTCATTTGTCACTATAAAATAAATTCATCTAAGCTGTGCAGCTCTCAGAAGGTTGAACCTGGAATCTCAAGTCTTGGTTCAGATTCTGTGCTGTCAACATCTAACTACACTAGGAAGTCATTCCTTTTATAAGGGCTGCAGGACTTCATATCCTATGTACACTAGTATCCATACATGTGTAAAGGAAAATGTGGGGGAAAAACACTTCACTGAGAGACCTGAAGACTGTATTCCTCCAGTTGTGCTGCTGTCATTCCATACTACTAAGGAAACATGTGTTACCACTCTGTGACTCAGTTGCCCTATCTGAAAATTACAAGGCTTATATTTTTCTTCTACTGTAGAAAGTTTAAAGCAGTGCCATGGAAAAGCTGCTGTAGAATAGTTATTATATATGTAACACATATAAACAGACAAAAAATTAGTGACATGCCCCAAGATATTGCTTAGTCTGGTGACAGGTATGTTCTAACCTGCCAAGTTTGATACCCCTCAAACTTCTACTCATCTGACTTTTGTTTCCAGAAATTGTCCTTCTGACTCTACCATGTAAAGGTGGAGATAGAAAATTCCAGGAGTAGGGCTCATCACATCGGATGAGCTCATCTTCCTGAGGTGGTTATCCAACGTTTCTTTTTGGTTAGGAAAATTTCTGAGCTGTGCTTAAGAATGCCACCTCCCTCTCCTTGGGTAGCCTTCTCGTGTTTGGCTTTTACTACTGGTCTGTTATTTCAGGTCAGCTGCAGCAATGCAGAGCAGGTCATGCTGTTGGTGTGGTCGAGATGGGTGTGAAGAAATGCTTGCTAATGCTGGAAAACAGAATGTCAGTGAAAGCAAACATGTGCTGTTTTCCATGTTCTCAGTGGAGGAAGATGAGATTGCCTGGAACTGCACAGTGACTTTGAGTCCTAGGGCTTTGGTCTGGGGAACCTGGCTGGGGTTTGGCTTCCCCAGTGTTCCAGTTGGCAAAATACTGTAGCCACACACAGGGGAATATGTACCCAGCACACAGTCCTTCACATAATGGATATAAATATGATTCTTGGAATTTACCAAACAATAGATAAGAACAGTATTCCCAACAGGCTGGAGGGGAGCAGTTAAATATGAAGGAAACACCTGCAGAAGTGGGTATCCATTGTTTCCTTTTGATGTTTATCACTGTGCCTAAATCTGGAAAGAATAGGCTTCTGGCCTTCAGAAACAATTTCCTTCCTAGCCTTTATTGCTTGGAGGAATCTGCCCTTCTCCAGCATTCCTGTTTTGGAGACGGTGAAAATTATCTCTCTTGCCTGGGTGAAATTTCATCTATGACCTCCTCTCAAGACTGGGCAGGAAATTTTTATGGATCAGGTCATTCAAAATGAAGAGCTGTGGTGAGTGACACTTGTGAGGTGCCTCTCATGGTGGCAAATGCCAATACAACAGAACAGCACTGCAGCATTGGCACCAGGAGGAGGGTGTGTAGGTGGATGAGGATTGGGACCAGGCTGAGGCTGCCACATGAAGGTTTCCAGACCAGGGGCCTGACAGGCACAGCCCTGTCCTCCAGCATTTCTTTAGCACTCTGACAGATGAAAACCACAAGGAAACAAAGGGACAGACTGATCCTCATGCATTTTTGATGAGTGGAAGGGCCTGACCCCTGCATGGTGCGAGGTCATGGGCAGGCCCTCCCTTTGCCTTGTCACCTCTGGAGACAGAAAGCATGTCTCCAAAGCCAGCCACTTCTGCAAGCCCCTAAATGCTCACACAGCTTCAGGAGCCCAGCTCTGAACGCTACCCCTTCTGGCCAGTCCCACTGCTGCTCTGCCTGCCTGAGATTTGTCTTCTCTTTATAGCACCTTTTATTATTCCTCTGACAGGCCTTGAATAGTGACGATGAGGAGGCAGGGGCAGCCGTCCAGTGCTCCCAGTGGTGCTGTTTAATTGTAAGGTTGTTTTTTCTCAAGCTGCCAGCTGGTCCTGACACTGCTTGTTTTCTCCCCCCTCAGGAGGCATTCTTTTGGTGGAAGTTGCCTCGCTGACATTTAACTGGAGCAGCAAGTGCTGCTGAGCTGCCTTCTCCTCCACTTCCAGAGGAGTTATGCTGCCAGCTTTCCCTTTGACTGTGCCCCACCACTTCTCACTCTACTCCTCTGCAGTCACAGCAACCCAGATGTTTTTAGCTCCTCTTCCTTTCTCTTGCATGTCCAAAGTCTTTCTTCTTTCCATTCCTCTGATCATGTTTCCTCAGGCTTTAAGAACTCTGGAAGGAAAGTCTTGACTCTCTTCTCCCTTATGCTGATGGAAACAGGAGCAAGGAAGAAATTGTCTGTAAACTGGACAGAATATCTCAGCAAAGCTCTGCACGTGGCTGTAGGCCTCTCCCTTCTGTGCTTTCAGCCCCCATATGGTTCATTTAGGCTGCCCCAAACCACTGAAGATGACAACCATATGCACAGTGCATGGCTGACAGATCTCAGTTCACTCTGCCTACACAGCAAATTAGAGGATGAACCCACGCCATTGCAGTCATCCCATGGTCATTTTTGCCTTGCACTGTGACCCTAACAGGGATTATTATCTTGGCCACGGGGCTGTGTGCATACTTTCTTAATGGCTCACAGGCTTCACAAAGTGTGGGCAATGCAAGCCTGTGACTGCTTGCAGTATTCTTGGTGGATATGCCCAAAGTGATGTCTTTATCCAGACAAGAATCAGAACAGCACATAGGTTTGGTAGTCAACCATCTCCCACTGGCCCACCACAGAACATGTGTGCCCCCAAGCCTTTAAAATTCCTCCTGTGCTGTTTTTTAACATGGTGGAAAGTTGCTGAGGTGAGCAGGAGGGCACCAATCACATCCACAAAACACAAATGGCTGTCCGAGAAGAGGGGACACGGATGAGAGGCAGGAGCAGAGAATCATAGCTGGTGCATGTCAGGTGTGTGACAAACGCCATGTTGCTGCTATGGCTTTTCCATCTGGCCTTCTCTGCTGGCCCCCCACATCACAGCAACTGGATAGTTGCTTCCATTAACCAGAAGTGGGTTTATTGATAAATGGAAACCAATAAATTGAAACCAGAAGAAAGAAATAAGCTCTCAGTCTCTTTCAAGATCATTACTTCTACAATGAATATGGCATTCGCATATTAGAGTGAATTAGTGCAATGCATTATAGACTGGATATACTTCATATGATGTATCAGAAAGTATTTTTCATGTCATATCCTTTTTTTCCTCCCCCCTTGCATGTTCCGGCCCCAGTTATCACAGTGCACAGTAATCACAACAGGTTTACCGATGTCACCTCTGATTAACATAGTTAACAGCCATCAGAAAGCACCAGGCAGAGCAGGTCAAAATGTGCCTCAGATCCCCAGGTTTATTTACAGTAGCTGTATAAATCCATATGAGATGGCGTGAGACTGTCATTTCATTCAGACTATTAAAACCACCTGAAAACTAAATCCATCTTCCTGCTGTTGTGGCAAATCAGTCTGAGAAGTCTTCAAGGCTCCCTCTCTTCAACAGGACATCAAGAATGTATTCATGCAGCTACGTTTAAGTTTGCAATTCACAGCAAGGTAAGCAGGAAAACACATTAAACTGTCACACCTGGAAGAATAGGTTGGTCAACAACACGATTCTGTAAGTATTTTTGGATTGGTTCTAAATTATATGCAACTTTTCCCCAGCATTTGTCATGTCTACTCATGGAGTAAATACCAGCATGCAACTGTGGCATTTGCACATGCTTATGCAGCCAGCAGAGTAGGGATCCTTGATAAATTCAACCTCTGGTATTTTTAAGTACATACTTAAAATTGCCTAAATCTCTTCACAAGGGCTGTGGCTTGCCAAAATATCCTTTTGATGTTATTTATATCACAGTATCACCAGGAGACCCCAACCACAGCTGATTCCCACTGAGTTCATCCTTGGATTTATTGTAAATGAATCCAGCACCAAGACCTTCATCTAAGGACACAGCCCGGAAAGCTGTTGAGATGTGCCTTGCTCCTGACTCTCCATTTAACACTGGCCATGGAGTGTTGACTTCCTCCTGGGCACTGAGGTGGCAGAGGGTTCAACTTCTAAGCATTTTCCCTGGACCTTTAGTTTATGTCAGTTTCATTGTACTAAAGCAGTTGTCTTTCCTTCTCTCTGTCTCTCTGAGTCATCTGAGAAGACTTTTACGTTACCAATCAATCCAGCCATGGCTGTGCTTTGCAGCCCCATGGATCGGGAGCACTTCCTGGCCTTCTACGTTTATAGCACTAAAATAAAACACTTGGGGTGCAATAAAGGGAAGATGACACAGTCCAGTGGTTATTTTGCAAGCTGTTTTTGTGGTCTGCCCTCAGCCATATTTAGAGGACCTGACTCAGTTCTTATTATACTTCACTTTTCCAAAGATGCACTGTGTCTAGAGGAGGACACCTTTTGTCTCAACAGAGGTCAGGGATACTACTTCTGAAAAAAGTAAGGGATGTGCAGGTTACTATAAACTGCCTTGATATAGAGAGAGATTGGAACATTAGTCAGGATTATGATCTTCTGGTGCAAGCTGTGTAAAAATAACTCAACAGTTCTCATTTAACCTATTTGATCTGTAACTTGCTACCTAACTTGGCTTATTCGCTTTCGCCACTCTTCTACATACACCTCATCTCCTCT
The DNA here is from genome assembly GCA_013400415.1 of Scytalopus superciliaris. Classification (NCBI taxonomy): domain Eukaryota; kingdom Metazoa; phylum Chordata; class Aves; order Passeriformes; family Rhinocryptidae; genus Scytalopus; species Scytalopus superciliaris. The sequence goes on along the minus strand of VXBX01008452.1, from coordinate 119,043 downwards.
ACAGTGTTTCAGCAGATAAAGTCACCCTCTTTCATTCCTACCACTATTCCAGAAAACCTCTCAAATGGATATAGTCATGCTGACAGTGAGCAGCTTTTGTAGGCTTAGCCTTCATCCTTTGAAGAAGTAACAAGACTAACAGGATAACTCTTCCTGTTGCTGTTTGTGCTTGGAATGACGACAGCACAAGGTCTGTAGCCTGGACAAATTCAAAGCCCAGTGGTCAGAATTGGGCTAGAGCTCAAAACAACCAGCTGGAAAAAGTCACATAGTGTCAGGTGAGCACCGTTTCTAAATTACACAGGTAACATCCATCAGAAAGATGTGTATGTCTTTATGCTGATGATTGGTTAAGTTTCTCTTTGTTTGTGATCACTCTTCCTACAGGACGTCTAAAGGTGCTAGAAGAACCAACCTACTTTCATCCTTCATGTTTTTACACATTACAACAGCAATTTGTGTTAATTTTTGAGCAATTTTGTCTTGATTTTTTAATGTTTGCTAATCCCTTGTATCTTACTCCTCCCTTGCCCACTCTTTTAGAACTAAATATAAGCCTTTTTATTCACTCAGTTTTTCATGACCAGGGACACAATTATGATTTTTTCACAGCAGACATTAGTGATTGTGTAAAAACTCTTTATTAGTCTTTATTAATCCACCAGTTAGGTAGTTTTAAGCAAGCCTCAGCTGGCCTCGTAATGATTACAATGAAACAGCAGGCCTTGCAAATCACATAAGAGTTGCAATTAGGGTTCTTGAGAGATGCAAGCTGGTATTCCTCTGTTGGCTTCTTGGGTAGTTCCCCGGATTTATCGGGTTTTATGATCATATACGCAAGCTGTGATTATGCTTTTAAAAAATAAATTGAAGGAATTAAAATTCAAAATGTTGAAAACCCTGGAAATAAATAGTAGAAACGATGAATGCTCTGGCTCGACTTGCAGCAAGCACTTAGGTTTTCCTTCTGCCACTTAAGCAGTACACAGTTTAGAAATCCGTGTATGAATCTTACATGTCTCAGTCTCCCGCTTTACAACAAAATGATACTTGGCCGTGTTCCAGATCTTAGAGAGCTCAGCAGTTTTGTGAAGGATATGTCAAGCTAAGGGAAATTTGGTAGGGGCTGGAAGCTAGATAGGAAAGGAGACAACAGTTGTTGAGCCTCTCTTAAATTGTAAAGCACAATACAGACATACACAACAACTGTGCTTTTGGGTTGCGCTCACAGGTAAATGGGCCTGACACAAAGGTGGGCTGCTTTTCCTCAGCATTTCTGAACTCCCTTTGAGATTGTGGTAAGTGGTTTGCTGCTGGGTGACAGCAAAGACAGAGTGATTACACGTCCCTCAAAATGCTGAGGGAGATTTCCAGAACAAGGTTTTCTCAGAAGAGCCATCCTACCTGCTGTATGAACATGCCTAGAGGCAACCAACCACAGCTATTTTGGGATTTAGACCTGTTAGAATTCAACAGTGAAACCACTTTTCTGTGTTTTAGTCACTTGTCATGGTGACTTTTGTAGGTTATGACAAAATAGGAACATATATTAATGGAAACAAAGAACTTTCACTCTTTTTTCAAATATAGATTTTTTTTCTCCTCAGGCAGCAGTTTCTACCTGATTACAATACTCACCAGTTTGTAAGTATTTCATTTAATAAAAAAACCCCAAAACCTTTCTCAAAAGTTGTTTTAACTGAGATTTATAAAATTTATTGCTCAATGAAACTTAGCTTACAATGTATGTGACTGGAACTCATTCTTCAAACCCCAATTAAAATACATACATAGTTTGGTATTTTTTAATTATCTAAATGTAAAACAAAATGGAGAGTTTATAAGTTTCAGATGGATTCTTGAGGCTTTATAACTTTGATCTAAAGATGAAATTGCACTCCTGCCATTTTTTTTTAAAAACAAAACAAAACAAAAAAAGCCCAAACAAAACTGAGGGAAATGGTGTGATTTTAAAACTGATTATGGCAAGTATGCAGTAAATTTTGTCCACACATTTTATAAGGATTTTTACTGGCACAGCTCCTAGTCATGGCACCACATCAAAATCTATAATCGGTCCACAGGCGCTGATCCACTCCCCTACTGATACTTCACTCAGAAGACTACTGGTAGTCTGTGGCTTCCAGGGCTGAACTCTGCTGTCATGCCCAATGGTGCAAATCCACAGACAGTTTAATTAAAACCTACAGATGGTTTCTTCTGCCAAGAAACAAAAAGATGTGAGGCCACTGTCCTTGCTTTCCCCCAGATGCTGTCCCTCAGCGTAATGGACTTTGGTAGTACAGTGGGACACAAGGAGCCCTGTGTATCTGCATCTTTTCACTGTAAAAGACAGAAAATAGGCTTTGAAAGCAGGACTTCATGCACTGAATACCAGAGGTGAGGCTGGCAGATGTGATGGATCCAGAGCTGAGCATCAGATGCATGTGAGGCACCAGCAGCTTTGGGATGAAGCCAGAGCAGTGTGGGTGAGAGAGAAGAAAAATGGAGAGCTGTCTGCTAGACCACGAACAGGCTCTCCCAGCAGACAAGCAATGAGCATCAGGAGGAAACGCAGCTCATTCAAGAGTTTTTAATAGTCAGTTCCCAAACTGGCTGTAATTTTAGCAGCCAGTTTAACTAGGCTGGACTGAGCTTTTTCCAACATAGCTCTGTTCAAAGACAGCTTAAGAAATCCCTTTGCCTGCCCATGATGAGATGAGAAGCACATTTCTCAAAGAAGATTTTACAGTGACACAAATTAGACTCAATACTACAATTGCTGTCTCAAGCCAAGCAGGTATCCTTCTGTTCATAGGGTGCATTTTCCCAACCTTTTAGTCTCCTGTGTCAGAGATATGCTCTTGTATGAAGCATGTAGCAGTTTTATTTTTCACTGTGATCACGTGCCTTTCATCAGCAGGGAATTTCTGGGAAAAAAAAAACCAAAATTTCAGCCAAGACTGGACTATGGGATTTGCATCTGCATTCACTCATGCATTTGCATGGATTATTTACTCCATCATTTTGCAAAGGACACAGTATTGCACCATAATCCTGTTTTTCCTGGAGAGCAGATCCATTTTGCCAAGTCCTGTTTGGAGTAAACTAGAATCTCCTGAGCATTATTCAGAGTTTTGGTTTCGAATTAAGTGTCTGAGTGCCCACAGACCCCTGTGGACTAGACTGTCCCCTCCTTATTCAACTTCATTCTCACAAACTGGCACACACATTTAAGTTAAGGGAATCTAGAGGTGAGAAGATTATTAGTGTTTTGCTCTTTGCTGCAGACCCACAGCAAATATGGTAGAAAAAGGCATTTGGTAGAGATGCTTGTCTACAAGTGGGACCAATACAAGGATGCTGGAGGACTTTGCTCCAGCTCTTCTTGCAATATGGACAAAGGGCATAAAACTCAAGGCCATCTCATCTCCTGGTGGTCCCCAGCTTTGTGACTAACCTTGTGGCTTCAGAAGCTTTCAGTTCTCTAGAATGTGGTTTTTCAGCAGACCTAAACCTGGTGCCAAAGCCTGCAACTAAATCACACTCCCAAATCTCTTCGGCCTATGTAAAATAAACACTTCCAACTGCATGTTTAATAACTCCAGGATCTCAGTACAGAGAAAGCCAGAGAATTCAGCCTTAAGGTGACCGACTTATTTCTCTGTGTTACCCCACTCCTCCTCTTTTTCTCACAACAGCCAAGTGTTAGCACATTACATCATCAAGCCTTTGAATTCCCCTGCTCTTGTCATGTTTAAACTCAATTGTCTAACACTCGCCTTTTACTCTGTTGCCTCTAAGCTCTTGCAGTCAGCAAACCTACTGCTGACAGATGGTGGGGAAAAGTGGGCTGAGCTGGACGGCTTCCAAAAACTATGTCTAGCCACATGATATGTAAAACACAAGCTCTCAGCTGATCTTTTAGAACTATTTTTGTTTTGGGGAGGGTTATTTTCTGTCGGGGATCTTTGTTTGTTTGTTTGGGCCAATGACAGCAGTGTACTTTCTGGCTTCTGTGCCCTGCTTTTGGCAGTTTTTCTGGACTACCAGAGAGGAAATTCTCCAAAGTACTGCAGTTGATAATTGGCCCCTTTTCCTGGAACAGAGATAAAATGGAATAGTTTTGTCAGGTTCTTCCCTTCACATGGAGAAAGCCACAGTAATGCAGCCTTCAGCCCAAAAATAAGGGCTACTGATTGATGAAATATCTGTCAGCTGATGATTTGGCCATTGTAAAGGCAGCATGTAGGGTTGTAGCTTATTAGTTCTCTTTTTTTTCCCCTAAATATTTCCCTCTGAACAGTGTAATACATCAAGCAGTTTCCAGTAAAACCTCTGAAAAGGCAATGTTACTTCAGCAGAAGGATATGACTTTCCATCAAGCCTCGAAAAAATATTTATGAGATGATCTTGTATTTATTTACTTATTTGTTTGAAAAGATTTTTTTCTTTCCCAAGTTAAAATTAAGACATGTATCATGAAATGTCACATCTCATTTTCTTGGAAGACCTAAGGCTAGGAAGGAATGCAAGCATGGTAAATATTATATTGGCTACACTTTCATGTTTTTAAAAGATCATCTGAACCCTCAAGATGAACATATAAAATAACCAAAGTACCAAAACCTGAATGCATTAACAGTACTGTTGGAAATAATCTTGAATAATTCCTTTCAGCCAGCTTTATTTTCCACCTGGGACGAGGTGTGAAAAGGACAATCCCACTTTTAGTTGTTCATATGTATCTGATCAGGCAGCTGGATGCCTCAGTGCCAATGGAGACCACAGGTGAATGCATATACTGGAAAGAAGCTCAAGGAGTACATTGGTTTCTAAAGAGAAGTGTGGTGAGCAAGCCATCGTGTTACATTAAAGATCTTCCTTGTTGTAAAAACGAGCATCTAGTGTAGGATTGTGTGCTGCTCTACAGTTAATGGTATCAGGCCACAAAGTGTGGTGCCATGACTGGTAATAAATGCAACAGATAATGCCAATTTCATGGCTCCTGCCAAACCAGCTGTTTGTCCACCAATGAATAAGCAAGAGAGACTTGGTGTTCTGAAGAACCACAGTTAAAACTGACTGAAAAATGCAAATAGGGCAAAATATACACAAACTTCTTTCCCTTTGGGGAAGATCGCCACTCCTTGTGTAGACAAGAAAATGAGGGGTGGAAAAGCAAGTGCAGCAGGCAAATGTAAAGACCTTGTGTGTAGGTAACAGGCAGGTACATTCATAGGGAAGCTCAGCATCTCTAAATGGCAAGCCTGATCTCTAACTGTACCTTGGCAACTTGTAAAAACTCACTAGTATGGTATTATATTTATTCAATCTCTATTTTAGTAGATCAAACAGGACTGAGAGAGATTGGCACCTCACAGCATCGAACACCAAGAACATGATCCTGGGAACTTTTCTGCACTCCCAGCAGGAAAGTTCTAATTCCTAATTATGAGATGCCTGCATCACATAAAAGCAAAGCAAATCAGGAAATAATCAGGAAAAAAAAAATTCAGAAAGACACACTGCTTTGTTTTTTTTAATGTGAATGGTTGGACTAGTGTAATTTGTAATTTTAAAAATAAAATTCTGAACAACAAGTGTTTTAGTGAAGTCTTTAATGCCTGAGATTCAAATTATGGTGCTTCCATAAAAAGAAGGATTAAATTAACAATCAACTTTTTTTTTTAAATTGTCATTATGATGTAGAGAGAAAAAGTGAAAGTCTTAAAGAATTTGGAGAGAATTTCTAAAAATATTTTCAGAAATATTCTTTTCAGAAAAGTCCAAGCCTGTTTGGTCTCCAGGATTGCCCATTCTGTGAATGAACAATATGTTTATAACATTCACCACTGTCAGCTACTATATATGCCAAAAAGCATGTTATGAAAAAAAATGCATCATTTTAGAGTTTAAGTGCATGTAGTACTGTATTGTGTATGCTTTCACATTTAAAGCCTTATTGGCCCTGGGTTGGATCCTGAGAAAAATTCATATTAATTGAGAGCTACTTTCAGAGAAATTTCCAAATTCAGAGTAAAAAAAAATATACAGGAAAGAAATGACATTCTGAAGCTGCTTGCAAATTGTTAGTTTAAGTACAGATGTCAAAAGAAGAAAGCAAAATCACAAAGCTGAATATATATCCCCTGTGTGGTGATAAGTTATGTGGGATAATTTGTAGGGCTGTGCAATAATAGAATGTATTCAGGACTTGCAAGTATAAACAGACATGGACATTTAAATTATTTTTTTTTTGTTGTTCATTTTGCCTCCTTGGTTTGCAAAAAGATGCAGTTTTATTGATACTGAATTATACATGTATATGTATATATTAAAAAAACATTGCTTCAATGCCCCATAGCTTTGTTCCTCTCACACAGCTGGGCTAACTTAAAGGAAGGTGTGGAGATTGAACTGTGGGCTCTGTTACAAGGGCCCTCATGAACAGCTAAGTGAAATGAAGAACCTGCATAATAAAATCACTGTCAGGCTTGTGCCATCAGATGGCTTATCATGTATCTTCCAGTAGCTCATTTACCAGAAACAGAGGTGGCTTCTCTTTTCCATAGTACTCTTCTTGAACTGCCAAGTAGATAGAAGAGAAGGGACTACTGGGCTTTGTGGGAGCATCATGCCATCACACCAGGAATGGTTTGCTACAGAAGATGCCTTGGGCTGATGTAAATCAAGGAAGGTCCATGGAGAGTGTTCCTATGTGACTGCAGGATGAAATCCTTGCCCCTTTTATGGGTTTCTTCTTCAGTTCTTGCTCCTGTTGATGCTACGGTTTAAGAGCGCAGGGTCTTGTGAAAACCATTCCTTACAAACATTTGTGTCTGTATCCTTCAACCCTACCAACCACAGAGCACCACACAGAGGTCTGGCAGCACCACCCTGGCTGGATTTTGTTACAGGCTTTATGGACTGCTGCTTTGGCTGTGTATTTGGAGCTGGAGAAGTACTCTCCCTGGTGACATTTTGTTTCAACAAATACAAGTCCCACAAATACAAATTGCAGAGTTCTGCTAAAAGATGAGCTATCAGAGCAAGAAAAGAAAGTTTGACTTGAGACAAAAACTGGACAAAGGCTTGCCTTTCTTTATTTTTCCCATATTTCTTTCTTCATATGCTTGAGGTCCATCAGATTATCACCCAGACCTTCACACTGGCCGTGAACACCCTCTGAAGCAGATCAACAGCAGCACTTGACAGTCACATGTGGTGTTGAATGAAATCACCTTGTTTCCTTGTGCCCGACATCATGGGATTCATGATGAATCATGGCCCTGCTATGCTTTGCAAAGGTTGTGAAATACAAAGAAAAGGAGGGGTAAAAAGGAAATTAAAAGTAAAATGGTGAGTAACTAGAACAAGAAATGATCCTGTGAGGGATCAGAATAGAAAAGACATGGAGGAAGGGAAGGGTCAGGCAAAGAAACATCCCAGACAGCACATACACATGTGCATTCTCCTTTTTTTTTTTTCCACAGGCATCTGGCACAGGGTGTCAGATGACTTTTCAGGAGTCATTTCTACTCTGTGCCTCTGTGTTTCTCCTCTATATTAGTTGTGCAAGTGGTGAATGCACTGGATCCAGTGGCTGCTCCTTGCCCAAGGTCTGCTCAGTGACCACAGACCCTTGGTGTGAGTCTGTTCCCAAAGTGCAGCTTGTAACAAGGCTGGATGTCCCATCCTTGCTGGGTGGGACCCCACCGGTCTGCAGAAGAGTGTGTGTGAGTGAAAAAGACACCAGGCACTCCCCTTTACCACTTTCACAACTGGTTTCCAGTGCCTCAGTCACGCCATGTGTACAGGCCCACTGCAGGAAGAGTTAGCTCCAGAGGACAAGCCTGTGTTGCTCAACACCTGCCCTAAAGTTCAAACCAGTCTTGCTGTGCATTCAAAGCTGTTTCCCCACAATTTCATCTTCACCAGCACCAGCAAGGACCCACTCTTGTTCATAGGCAAAGGCTGATCTCATCAAATCTTTAGAAGAGGTGTGAATTTCCTGCTAGAAGAGGAGCAGTGTAGGGGTTGTTGCACTCTGTCCTTCAGCATCAGCAGATGGTTAAATGGATGTGTATGGTCTCCACACAAGCTGCCCTGGAAATCACTGGAATTAGGACCTGAAGCAATGTTGTGACTCAAGGCCAGGGGAAAAAATATATGACCAAGAAAAGCAATATAATATCTAATTAATTAATTAATTAATTAATTAATAAGGTATCTTAGAACAGGGCTAGCTAGGGGAAAGTAGGCCCTGATCCACTCTTAATACATTGTAAATGACTTGAAGCACTTGAGGAGGCAAGTACTCAGGAGCTGAAGTGTTTGTTGGAGCAGAGTCTTTGTACTTAATAGGAAAACTGGATCTTGAAGGTGGTAGTATGTGTTTTTAGTGTCGGGATAGGTTAGCCCTGAAGTTTTCCCTCTGAATTAGACATTTTATTTCCTCAGCTGGCTGGCTCATAAGCAGTCTGGTCCATGGTGTCTGAAGGAATTACTCTCCAGCAGGAAGCAGAGGGAGATTCAGCAGGATCAGAGATCAGCTGCAGGAGAACAGCAGACGGGAAGACTCATCAGCTTGCACCAGTCAAACTGAAGCTTTCAGCAATGCCAGCAAAACTCCTGCCAAGGAGCCAGCCTCCCTCAGAGTGAGGGAGGACTGATCCGTATTGCTGCACAACTGGCCCGGTGTCCCATTTCACAGGGACAGAAAAAGGCGAATACTTCTAATGGCCTTGCAATTCTTGCAGTATGTTTTTTGATTTCACAGCTGACGGTTCCAACTCTTTGATGGCACACTCGGATCAATAATATTTCATGGGAAGCAGGCAGAAACAAATACACACTCCTCTAGTCACTGATTGCCAGTGAAACAGCATCTCCCACTGTTTGCCAGCCATGTCCCTAGTGTGCCCGTCAGCAGAGATGTTGCTTGAGGAAACAGACAAAGAGGAAGGCAGGGAGGAAGACACTCCTCAGTATAGTTTACAGCGATTCATGCTTATGAAACTCTCCCTTCAGTGCCAGAAAATCAACTTCAAGCTGGCCCTGCTGGTTACTGAAATGTTGGCAGGGTAATCCTGCTCCCATTGAGAATGAAGAAAGTTTTGCCATGGGCATGGGGAGAAAGATAATAATATCTTCATAGGGAAAGACATAGCCATAATTTAGGTGTGTTTTGTGGAAAACTCCTCTAGATGCAGGACCTTCTGCTACCCCCAGGCTAGTGTTTCTACTGTTTACATGGTGGCTGGCTTCTGTAAAGAAGAGTGGCTGCCATCCCCTCAATCCTTGGGTGTACAGACATCGGAATATGGGAAGTCTTGAGCTTACAGAAAGATGTTCAAAGTCTCTGGGGAACCACACTGGCTATTAAAGCTTGTCACATAATGGGTGAAAAGCTGGAGGGGAAAAACTTTGGTTCAAATCCAATAGCTTTTTCTGAAAGATTCTTTTCTTTTTTTTCTCCTACTAGACAGTAAATGGAAAAACAAATTTCAGACTGCTTCAAGCCAGAAAGCTTGATGTGCCTTGAAGAGAAAAGTTTTGCTTTTTTTTGGTTGTTGTTTTTCTGTTGTTGTTTTTTTGTTGTTGTTGTTTTTGGTTGGTTGGTTGGTTTTTATTGTTATTGTTGTTTATTTGGTTTTTTTGTGGGTTTTTTGTTTTGTTTTGGTTTTGGTTTTGTTTTAGAAATCTTTGGTCTGTTTTACTTCTCCTTTTTAATATTTTGAGTGATATTCAAGACCAAAGAGCCACCATCTTCTTCTTCCTGAAACTGTCAAAACAAATTATTTCACTGGGGGGGATAGGGGAGGGAGAGGGGAGACACACAAAAAACAAATTAAAAAACACACAAAAAGGTAATCAAATTGCTGGAATATAGTACTAGAACATTATAGGATATTATTAGAACACAACACACCCCCAAACTCAAATTCTCCCTCACCCCCTTTCCTAGCCAAAATTATTAACAGAATTTATGTTCTTGTGGCCCATGTTGCAAGTATTTATGGCCACCTCAAAATTTCTAGGGCAAATTTGCTACTGGTTTAGAGCTCTCTTCTGTGCTCTGCTCTGCCCTTTATCCTTTCTCTTGTGCCCCTTGTGCAAATTCCACGGGAAGGGCGGGCACTCAATAAGAGGTGGCATTTGAAAGGATGCTGCCCTGCCCTGCTGTCCCTCAACAGCACTTCTGCCTTGTGATCTGGAGCTGCAAGCCCTGGGACCAGCACTGCCTTTCCAGCCTTGTCCCCACCCCGAGTCCAGCCTGCTCTCCAGGCTGGCAGCAGTGGTGGGAAACAAGCTGTGGAGAGTAAGATGTTGCCAAAACCATTAAAAGGCAGGAAGAATTGGCTGACAAGTGAGGAGAGGCAGTCTTGGGCAGCTGTTGAAAGAGGGCTTCATCCCTTACACTGCTTATACCTGGGGAGATTAGGGATAAAGCAGAGAGGAAGGAAAAAGTGTTTTCTTAGGCTATGAGAATTGAAAGCAAGGGGCATCAAAGCAACAGGGGAGTGAAAGCCAAATTTTTTTGGCAATCATCCCTCAGCTTTAAATTCACTGAGAATTCTCATCCTCAGCATTCGTCGGCTTATTAATAGTTTTCCTGTAGCTGGATTTAAATCTGCATCCTAGGTTGTCAAGCCTGAATTAAAGAACCAAGTAGAAGAGGAGGAATGTCTCATGATGGGCTCTGAGCCAGCTTGGAGGGGTGCTGGTGGGAGGTTTCATTGCTTCTAACATGAGCTGGATCCTTTTGATGTGGGAAGCATCTGCCGAGAGACAAAAGATTGGGCTTGGGATGTCCCTGTCTAAAAATAACTGTCGATGAGCAGTTCACATCAGGGAAACTGCTCTTTGGTGAATTCTGTTTTCATCTGAATTTGCATTCTGGTTTCACTTATTCAGCAACAATTTCTGATCATGTTTCAGCAAGGCTGATGGCACAGAGAGAGAGCAGACAACCAGTCACCTGGGACATTTATTATATGTAATATTAGATATTGTTATATCTATTGATATATTGATATTAATATCACTTCTCTTTCCTATGCATCATCATTGTCAAGTGCTCCATGTTACAGAACAATTACCTTAGACTACTTCCCAATTCACAGTAAAAGACAGCCAGGAACATGTTTCTTTATCATCAAATAAGAAGTTGTACATTGCCTGAATGTGGCCCTTACAGACTCATTTATTCAATCCAGACTGCAGCAGTTGCAGCCCACTTGGTAGAGGGCAGCAGGGCTCTTTGTCCCTGGAATCTGCTAGGCAGGGAGAGAGGGAATGAGCTGGACTTAACACTGCCAGCAGCATCAGGAAAGGCATTGAAACGGTGCACATTGACAGAGAGAAACAGTATCCTGTTCACTTAGGAGCCAGTTCTGTGTTAAAACTGTACTTCGCCTCTGATTCAGGGATAGTGCCAAAGCCTCCCCCCGATAAGGTGTTTGCAAAGTCCTTGGAAAGCCTGTAACACACGCTGTTTAGAGTATGAGCTTTAGTTTTGTGGGTTTGTTTTGGTTTGTTTAGTTTTGGTTTTCTTGCAGGGAGAAAAAGAGGCTTCTTGATTGCTAAGGCTCATCTCTTCAGTGGAAAAAAAAAATCCAAAGCAACCAAAAAACCTAAAAAGCCAAACCAACCAACCAACCAAACACAAGCAAACAAGCAAACAAGCAAAACCGCAAACAAAAACTAAACCAACAAAAAAAAACAAACAAAAAACCCAAAACAAAACAAAAACAAACCAAAACAAACCAAAATAAAAAAAAACCCAAACAAAACAAAACAAAACAAACAAA
>VXBX01008452.1:75651-107175 GCA_013400415.1 Scytalopus superciliaris | reverse complement strand
AAAAACAACAACAACAAAAAAAAAACACTACACCACTAAACCACCCTGAACTAAACAACTTCACAAGCAGTAAGGAATGACCCAACAGGACCAGAATGCCCTTTTCTACATCTAGTGAAAAGACAAAGTTTCCTTTCTGACTGGCTGCACTTGGGATACAATTGATCCTGCTATAGGGATGCTCCTGCTCTGGGAAGCAATGCAGGGAATGCCCATTGATTCAGGTGAACAGCAGATAGAATGTCATTTCTTTATAATCACAGCTGTGTTCCTGTGGAAGGCAAAAATTTTTGTTGTGTTTATGTGTTAGCACTGCAGGATGGTCAGTACAGATGCATTTTGGTTAATTCAAAGCCACAGACTGCCAGGATTCTGCCTCAGCTTTGTAATGTTAGACTTCTCCGACACAGGTAGATGTCAGATCTGACCTGAGTGATGTTCAGTGAGCCAATAATTTTCTCTCTGTGTCTGCACTCCATTTGAGGGGACCTGGAGGCGTTCAGGGCAGGCAGGCTTGCTGAGTGCAGAGCAGCCTATCTGTTTGATAACAGAGTTGGCTTTCAATAACTCAAGAGGAAAAAAAAAAAAAAGAAGAAAAAAACAAAACCTCTCCAGCTTGATGAAACGTTCTGTTCAATCCAAAATATATGATGTGAAATTTCAGAGTTTCTGTGACATTTTCCAAGCTAAGAAAGGATTGTTCGTTTGTTTTCACTTTGGGGCTGTTTTGTTTTGTTTTTAGTGAAGTGCTTCAACTCAGGAGAAATTAATGGAGGAATTAATGCCTCTACTCTCTTTTTAAAATCTCTAGGACAGTTGTCTCTCCCCAGAACTACAGGGTGTTTGAGGTGGAGCTATCTAAAGCCACAGTTCAATGAACTTTTTGTTCATTTGTAATACTGGCATGACTCACACCCATCTTTCTGCTGTTCTCTTCTCACTCCTACCTGCTTTCCCGGTTGTGTTATTACAATTGCTTGTGGGGCTAAGGATAAAACAAACAAAAAAAACCTCAAACCAAACCAAGACCAAAAAAAATAGGGGTGTTTTTAAATGAGACAATTTTCCTCATTCTGTTCAGCTGCAACAAACTTGAGCTAGTACAACTGAGTGGGCAGGAGTGAGAGGTAAAGGACAAACTTATGAACAAGTTGTCCTTTTTGGTTCATCAAATTACAGCCTTGATTTTTATTTTTTTTTTTTTTCTGTTGAGGCCGTTCAGTTTTTTTGCAAACAGCTCTCTGCATATGGGGACAAAAAGTGAGAGAAGGGCTTTGCAAGCTGGTGAGCAGGACAAAGAAAAGAGATGCATTTAAGACATTTCTTGGCAAAGCAGCACTTGATGGAAGTGATCTGTTTCTGAGGAAGGAAAGGAATAACCTCTGGGATTCCTTCCCCTCTTCCCTGCACCGAAGAAATATAGACATTTGGCATGAGCAGCCAAATAAACACATTGAGAAAAGCAGGAGGCACAGATACTCAGAAGGAAGGCAGCATCATGACAGTTTCAGCCACCTGCAAAGGCAGGTAGGCAAGTCTGCAAGTCTGTCAGCATCCACCAGCTCCTCATACTTTCTTATACGTGACAGAGCAGGCAAAAAGCAAAAGTGAGTGAGTGGGACATGAAGCTTGACAAAATTAGAGGAGAAATATGGGGGAGGACGTCAGGGGAATGACTATTTTAGGAATTTGCTGGTTTCTTCTTTCCAAAAAGATACAGCACCGTTCAGTTTATGGATTTAATGAAGTTATTGAGATAGACTCCTTGGATCACCTTATGTGAAAGAAACAAAATAATTGACTGTGCTTGTCCTTGTGAGCCATAACAAGACATGTGAAGCACAAATAAACAAATGGCCAAGGACAAAAGATGATTAAGAAAGTCTTCCAGTTTTGCCAGTGCTTTCACTGAAAGCTCTGATCACATGGGTTTTCTGCTTATGCTTGATATCAGCAGTGGAAACTCCCGTGCAAGGTTATGCTCAAGGCATTGGGACCTCCTTGTTTCCATAAGTACTTCAGTTCCTTGCTCTAAGTTACCCACAGCCATATTGCTGAAATACCAGAAAGGAGGGGGGGTTGTTTTATCTTGATGTATGAGAGGCCAGAGAGGGTGGAGAAGGGCAAGAAAGCCTCCTGGGAGGACTCTTAAGAAAGTCTGTCCTGAGGAGAAATACTGGGTATATCTGTCTTAACAGACTGCAGCATCACAAAAAGACCTTCAGAGATTACAGGTACTAGAAAACAAAACTAGTCAAGGCCAATGTGGGTGAGTAATATTTAAAACATGTGACACGTTCCATAAGCTTGGTGATCCCGCTGATGGGAAATGCCTGGTGATACTGCTGATCACAAATTTTAGTGGTCCTTGTGCAGAATGCAGCATTACTAGGATAATGGTTTTAGCATCTACACAGTATCAAAAGCAAAAACAAAGAAAAGAAGCTGCCTTTATGTGGCACCAGGGATTCATTTATGAAGAACTACATTCCCCCACCTCCCAAAAAAAAAAATTCCCAAACATTAACAAATGTACATTTCACTCTTGTCTTGGAGTTTGCTTGCTTCTCCTCAAATGACATAAATAGATGAATTGAGAGCCCTAGTTTCAGTTTTGAATTACTTGAAGCATATTTTTATATTCTCTTTGGCATTTCTGGTGAATAACATAAATACAAAGCATAATATAACAGTATATGTATACAGCTGGCACTGTAATGGAAAATCAGAAATGACTGATAAAATGATACATGAATAGCATTAATTAGTTCATGTTCATGTCAGTAAGACTCTGTGGCTCACTGGCTATAACAATACTGAAGGAATTGATATAAGATCTCCATAGTGTCTGTAAGAGCTGTCAGAATATAAAGATAGAAGGACAGACCAACAGCCCATGTGGGTTATTTTGTTTAAACAACTGCCTATTAGACTCCTATAGCATGACCACAGAGTTTTCAGGAAAGCTCAGGCGTGAACTGTGGGAGAAGCCACCCTGCCCATGAGGTCTTTTTGCTTTGTGTCCTCTTCTAGCTGCACCCTAGGACAAGAATGTGCCTTTAACAGTCACCTAAAGTAGAAAAAATTACTTTATGTAATTTTTCTAGGTCCTGATGCACAATGACTGTCAGACTAGAAATTCTGAGTGGGGTTGTTTGGCCACCCCACATGTTCAGTGTTGTGGGGCTGTGGACAGGAGGACTCCCTAGAAGATGAGTAGCTCAGTGGCAGTGACTGATTGCTCTCCCTGTTTAGAAAGCAACGGATGATTTGCCTCTCGCATCTAGTAAAATACACACACTGATTTCCTTGCTTTCACCATCAGGAAAGCCTTGCTGCTCTCAAAGTGGGTTAAACTATGAAAATGAGTGCGTATTCTTAATAAAAACGTTCCTGTGTGGGGTTCTTTTGGAATAGTTGCATGCACAGAAGTTCATAATAGCCTGAGAACAAAAAGGAAAACAACTACTGGGAGGTGGTCTTATTCACTCAAAAACCCTATTCCCTCAGTAACAAAATCAAAGAGAAGAATTAAGCCTCCTGACCACCTCCTAACTGCTATCCCCCACTACCTTAAGGAAGAAAGAACTCCAAATATTTGCCTGCAAGCAGTTTTTACAGGAAAACTATATGGCTGCCTATGGTTGTCCTTCTGTGTAACACTAAATTAGTTCAAATATGGGATCCTCTTTGAATCATTATGTGCCCACTTAAGAACACAGAGTTGACTGTGTTCAGAATTATATCCTTATTACATCCTGTCTTCTGTACCCAGAAGCAACCCCAGAGCTATCCCTGCAGCCAGCCCCATCCACCACTTCTTTCACACATCACTGACTTCACAGTTAGCATGACTAAGGCTTCAGAAATGGTTCCCCATCAGACCAATGGCAGGCAGGACAGCATGAGCGATTTGATATATACATAAAGAGAGGAGGTGATTGTGGTGTCTTAGGAGCTCACAGATTTACTTTCAGGAAATCTGAACCGAAAACAATTGGAAAAATATAAATAGCAAATGTGCACTCAGTCACGGTGTTGCTAACTCCGAGTTTTTCTTGATGTTAAACTTTGCCAGGTCGATGGAGTGGAGTGTTTGTGTAGACTTTCACAGGCTTTGCTCTGGACCCCCTCTGAACAATGCCTCATTGCCAGGGAAACCATACCCCTGTGGGATATACAATTCTGTCCTCCTAACACGTGACAGCAACCTGCTCAGTTGTAAATAATATCGGGAATCTGGAAATCTCTTTTGATGAAAATTTTTAATGAAACAATGCCTGCAGACTGATTAACTCCATGAGCAAACTCCAATCATACATAATCTAAGAATCTGCCTGCTAAAAACAGCACCACTAAATATAATTTGAGCATGAGAAACACAGCTCTGAAGGGACCCCAATGAATTCACATGAAACAAATGATCTTTCAAAGCACTGTTGGATTGTTACCCCTGGTCTCTGGTAGGTAGCTCTGAGCTAAAAAGAAGGGAGTTCATCCAATGCAAAAATTGATGTAACTGTTTAAAAAGTTGAGTTATCAAAACAAAAACTGTCCTGTCTTGCATATTAAAAAAAAAAAAAAAACCCTCTGAGAATCTATGTGAAGTTAATCTAGCCAATGAAAGAAACTATATAAACTGCTTGGTTCAGCCCGTGAAGCTGAACAATATTAACGATGAGTGAAAGGGCAGAGGATGGAATGGAATTATTTCAATTTTTGGGACAGGATTCTTCTTTTTGAAGAGGAAAGAAAGATGAATAAGCCTCAGTAAAAAAAGAAAAAAAATTTTTTTTTTTTTTTTTGACTGATGCCAGTGTGGGAACCATTGTGGGCCTTTTCTTTGCGAGAAATTAGAACTCTGTATATGAAGTCAGGTGAACTTGTTTACACCCAAAGAACTTGTTTACACCCCTCTGCTATTCTAGGTGAATATTCTTACATACAGACAGAGCATTAGAGGGAGCTGGCACACCAGGCTGTGAGTGACAAGGATCTCTCCAGATACAGCAGGACCAAAAGCAGGGCTGTTGGTGGTGTGGAAGGTCTCAGCGTGGGGTGGAGGGTCTGCCATTCCTGGCTGGTGTTTTAACAACCTCTGCGGCAGCAGAAATGCTTTTGCCAGGCTGGCAAGTGGAGAGGAAGATTTGACATCTCTTGGCCTGTGTATCTGAGGGATGGATAGCAGAGGAAGGAGATACAGTTTTGCACTTGATCTGGAGAGACAACCATAAGAAACAGCATTTGATGTTCTGTGAGATTTCTTAATCAAGTGTTTCAAGTCTTTGTGATCTTGCCTGTAAGTTTCATGTCCAATTTCTCTCTCCAGGGCTTAGAGAGTCCTAGATGTGGAGGTGAAGCATCCTGGAGATACTTAATGTCCCTCTTAAACTCAACAACCAGCCCCAGCCATCTCCTGCCTGCAGCTGGATCTGACCTTATCCAGATGATTTTATTTCAAGGACCACAGTGATGAAAACACAGTAGTTCCACAGCATTATTTCAGCTATGGCCAGGTAACATCACACAGCAATCACCTTGACCCTCTGACATTACAGAATGACTGGGTCATAATGCGAGTCGGATTGGCATCCATTGTGAGAGAGAATTTGCAAAGCAGCCTAAGGGAATTTGGCGCCCCATTCTTATTGAATTACAATGGGATTTGGGCATTGAATTTCCTTAGCTAGTCCTTTCAAACTTCCCTTCCTTTCTAAAGTAATAAGGGTGGCATTTTCGTAAGGACTCTGTGCTGGCTTCTTTTGAAGCTGCTCGAGGTTTTACTGCTTACTTCAATGAGAACATCATTTTGACCAATGCTATGCAGTTTTGAAAAACTCACGGTGGGGATTTTGAATAATTTGCTCTTAAATTGGTGTAGAGTGACCCAAAAGTTTGTCCAAATTTAGGGGAAAAAAAAGGCAAAACAAAAAAACAAAACCCCAACACTTTAAAGATATGAAGGCAGGAACTGAACACAGTGAAGAGAAGCCAACTTGATGAGATTGAATAAGTAAATTCCAAGGGACACTTCAAATTCAGCTTGGTTATCTTGGTCTCAAGTAGCTTTTAAAGTCCTAATATCTATTTAACTATGGATGATATGAAGGGGTTTCCAAGACACTTTCCACCTATAATATACCAATATACTAAAACATTAGCTTTGAAGACAGATACCTAATTAACTTTCTTGAAGATGTTTTATCAGCTTCATCTAGGTATTTGTTAAAAAGCTCTTTTAAACTACATATATGGATTATTAGCTATTAACGTAATTGTGTGGCCTTTAGTCAGTTCAGAAAACCTCTGAAATCAAATGTAAAGTAGACTCTACTGGCATAGTTGCACATTTGGAAATAGCCTGAACTTCTTATTAATTCTGCTTGATAATGCAGGACTGCCTTTGACAGACTGGAAGCCCAGCTTTGAAAGTAGGCAATTATCCCTCTTGGCCATGTTTTTACCACAGTTTTAAACTGAGATTACACAGGGGGGTGACACATGGTTAACAATAGGAGATCATTAACTTAAACATCTTGCATTTATGTGAAAGCATCGGTAATGCAATGGGAAGGCTGAGGCCAGGAGTCCATGCTGAGGGCAGGCTCCAGGTGGTGGAATTTTCCTGGAGTCAGAACAAAGGAGCCAGGTATCAGTGCAGTCATCTAAAGAAACATAAGGGATGAGATGCAGGAGACAAAGCTCCAAGACTAGGAGGACCCCTGAGCAGGATGTGCTTACTTGGCAGGTGGCTTTTGTTTACTTGGAGGATCAGTCAGGGCAGAAGGAAACTGGCTGGGCTGCGGAGAAGCTGCTGCAAAATTCAGAGAAGGACTTTTGTGGAGACGGGAACATCCTGATCTCCTTTGTGGATGCCTCAGGCCGAAAAGGAACAAGAAGAGTGAGGCAACCAGGCAGAAACAACAGTGTTTGATTTGGGCTAGAGCTGTGTTTTCCTTCTATGAGATAAAGTGCTGGAAGGGTGGCACATAACTCCCAGAAAGGAGGAGTACCTCACTGCCCTCAGTTATCTTTGGTTCTAAACAATGCCTCATGCTGGGAAGCCAGGATGGAAAGCATTGCTCCAGGGCTCTGGGCTGGCTGGGTCAAATCTCCCATTTTAATGGAGATCTACAGGATTGTGTCAATCAAAAGGGCTAAAGGAGGATGTTGTAACGTAGACAACTGGAATTTTGTGATAGCAAAACTCCACCACTTCTGTAAGTCCTAGGCAAGCAGCTTAATAAAGTATCCAGACCTGGAAACTCCGACTGGGCTTCATTGATCAGTGTCTTCAATGATCAGAAAGTGAACCTGATCTTTAGTAGTGAAATAAACTGTCCTGCATATATTCAACTAAATAATTTATATGTATCATTTGTGATTAGCACCAAAATGAGATTACCCTCCTGCAGCATATTTCATTACTTTTTCCTTCATTTGTTTTATTCAAAAGGTATTCACCCAGTTTCTGAAGTCCCTTACCTCAGTGCACCTCTACCAGCATACTGGTTTTTTTGTACTAGTAGAGTTTGGAAACAGCATCAAAGCAGGAAATAATCTACTTTCAGTATCTGTGGACGATTGTCTTCTTTGTAGAAGGCAGAAGCAAACTCGATGAGCAGAGAAATAATTTGTCGACTCCAGCAAATGTGTTCTATTAAAAAAAAGAATTAAAAAATTAAAAACTGTGGAGGTAAATATAAATTGCAATTAAGTCCTACAGAAAAAGTTGAGCTAAAAGGAGAAACATTTTAGGGGGTGAAGGAAGGCAGGAGAACAAGGTCTAATATTATACTTTTTCTTCCTTAATTCCATGAAGATGATAAATATAATAACTAAACCAACTCCTGCAAGAGATTTTTAGAATTAGGCTAAGGACTTCTCTTAGTATTTTATGCTGCAAAAAGATGTGCAAACACATCCAGAGGAAACAGAACTTCTTCTCACCTACTGGCTGGCCTTCAGCTAACAGGATTTTGGTTGTTAGACTCAGATGCATATATTTGCATCTCCTATTTGGACTCAACTCCAAGAAAAGAAAAGAAAAAATTGAACACCAGGAGAAACTGCAATATTCAAACAGAGATCTCTGATTTGGCACTAACTAATTTCTGCCTGCAGCCAGCAGTGAGGCACATACTTATGATACTGCAGGTTACTCTGATAGCAGTTCTCATTCTGTCTATTGAAGGCTGGAGATGTTTCTCATATTATGGCAAAGATTGCTGGAGCAAGTAGGACCTGAGGTCTGACAGAGGCTCTCCCCTCATGGTCTTATTGTCCTCTGTCTCCCATGTAGGTTTAATTGATGTGTCTGGTTGTGGATACAAGACACTACTACCCTTTGCTTCTTCCTAATGTGAGATGAGTGAAAAAAAAAAGGCAAGAAAAAACTCCCACCCACTGAAGAATTAAATAATTTCAGTGACACTGACATTACAAGACCTTATTGTGGACAGCTAGTTCCAGGATGAGGCTACTGGACTTGCTTACAAGTACTCTGGGAGTGGAGAGTTGTCCTGGGATGTTCAGTCCCATTCAGGCCAAGACATATTGGGAATGTGTATTATGAGTAATACCTTTGGTATAGAGATAGGAGGGGCGGGTCAGCTGATATCTGTGTGTGTATAGGGCCCCTCTATTTTTTTTCCGTGGATAAAGTAATTATAACCCTGGTGACCCAACTCAGTTTCAGGAGGAAAACTCAAAACATATGTGAGATCATCTGCCATCATCTTGCTCCTCCATGTGTTAATAGGGTCACAGCTTTAATCCTTTGGACCTCATGTTCCCTTTGGTCTGTTTGTTGTCTATCCATTGCTGCAAAACAATTGTGTACAGACAGCTAGAGTTCCTCCTCAGTGCCCAGCACAAAGACCCTCTGTTCCTAAATGGTGGTTCTAGGATCTTCTCCCATGCAAAGAATCATATTGGGTATCTTTTCAATCAACTTTTCCTGCCAGAGCTGTCCTGTGAGCTACTTTCCTCAGTCTTATCATGGTCTTAATACACTAAGGAGCGACCTTATTGCAGTTTTCAGCCCTTCAGGAAACATGGAGAGGATAAAGTCAGATTTCTCTTGGGGCTGCACAGCAGTAGGGTGAAAGGCAATGCATGCAAACTGCAACAGGCTGAGTTCTGACTACATACTGACTGAAAAAAAAAAAATCACAGTGTGGGTAGTTCAACACTGGAAGAGAGACTCAGAGTTGTTATGAGATCTCTACCCTTGATGTTAAATTTCAGCTGCTCAAGACTTGAAGCAAACTGACCCAACTGACCACAGTAGAATGTTGAACCATCAGACAACCTCCAGAGATCTCTTCCAATCCAAATTATTCTGTCAATCTACATTTACTTTTTCTCTTACATATTTAGGCTACTAGGGTTCTATAGAACACAATGACATTAAAAATCTGACAACAGACTGCACAAATGAATGAATAAACAGTCTTTTCTCCTGTCTTGGCATTAATGAAGTTTTATCTAAGGCTGAACAACACTAATTCCGTTTTACAAAAAATGCAGGCTGATAGAGACTAAGTGTGGATTTTCTACCAACAAGCTTCAGAAAGATCTTCTGCAGTTTCATTTCTTTTCTCCAATTACAAATGCAGAAGCATTAACTCTTTTTATCTTGACTGGCATCGCATTTCTTAATGGGACACTATGAAACCAGTCCAATCATTAAAACCAAAGGGAGCCCATTTTCTTGGCATCTGTGGTTTGCAAATCAAATCATGTTGGATGTTGTTTCACAGTGACTGTTGGGCATCTTTGAGGTTTTCTGCTCGGCTTTTTTAAAATGCATAGAATAGATATGGCCATAGTAAATTGCTGTTTTTCCCATAATTTTCCATGCACTCTTCTTTCAGTGGGAAATGGCAGTAGAAGTGAAAGACTGCTCCAGAAATGACAGGGAGGGGCAGGATTTTAAAGACTCAAAACATGCATTTGCTGCCTTAACTTCCCCTTTCTGTCATTGCAGATTTCGTTCTCTCTCGTTAATTTTAGTATAACCTGTACTTCAAAGATATGAAATATGCTAATTAATTAACATCCCTTCAATTCTTTAAATAGAAACTAGCCCAGCATTGCCTTTGAAAGTGATTCTCCCTGTATTTACAATGACAAAACAGTAAATTATGTTTTTAGACCTTTGTGGTGAAACTAATATGACAATTTTGCTAGGTAAGTTTTCCAAAACTACTCGTTAAATTGTGGCATAATAAAACTTCAGCTTCTATGGGCTGGGAAATTGTTTGGATGTAGCAAATGGTGATACTGTTGTTGCTTTTCTTGTCTCTAAGGTGGAAGAATAAGGACACTGTGATTGTTGGAGGTCTTGATAAAGCACATTGAAATCAGAGGAAGGACATTTACTGACCTCAGGACTGCGTGAGCAGGAATTAAAATCCTAATTTTGAATTTCTTATCCTTCTGTTTGATTCTTGTTTAATCCAGATGTTCTTAGAAGTTAGTATGTCCTCAAACTATTCATAAGTCCCTTCAGTCTTAAATCTTTGGGGCTTTTCTCCCCCTCTCTTTGACCAGAAGAACAGATAGAAAATAAAGCACATAATTTATGGCTTTCCATCACCTGAACAGAGAAGTTAACTCTCCTAAATTGTATTAAGCTGGCTGCCTGGTTTCCAAAGATACTTTCTTTTTTTTTCTTTCTTTTTTCCTTCTTTTTTTAACGTGGTGGAAGCCATGCAAAACAACACCAGAGCCCCCCCAGTGATTCTGTGGGAACCAGCACTCCAGCCGTGGATAGATTGCAGGAGGAGAATGAGCAGCCTAAAGCCCTAGTCAGACCAAACCAACAGACAAATCCCCAGAGAACAAGCTTTTTCATTCAGGCAAGCTTGAGGAAGGGAATATTTATACAAAAGCAAATTTACTTTGCTGGTAGCTGGTTTGTTTATTAACACCACTGAAGACGCAAGTGCCGTGTTTCTCCCAGCCCAGGTTTCCTTTCAGCCTGACCTCCTGTCACATGACTGGAATAGTATAATGTTGAGATGTGTTACCATGGCAATGACAGTGATGATGGCATGTGTTCAGCATAGCCAAATTTGAACCTAATGAGAGCAGATGTGACTTGGAGCTTTCATCCCCAAAGAGCAGACCTAGCTATACCGTTGTGTCTTTTCTTGAGAATCATGGAGAAAGCTCTTAAATACATCTCTCTGGGACTGTATTAGCTGTGAACACTGATATGAGTGGATGAAAATAATTTCTGCTTGCTGTAAACATCATCTCATGAAGCTGAACACACCCACATCAGGAGAGCTGGGAAAGAGGACAAGTCATGAGAAAAACAAGAAGTCTTAGCCATCTGCAGTTCCCTTTGTTGATGTGCATTATCTTCCTTAAACATAAGCAGATTCCTGTGTGTCACTCTGTGTTATCAGTTTTGGTCTCTACACTTTCCTAAGAAAATAACTACTTCCAGTTGCTGCAGGCCTGTGTGACATGCTATGCAAAGCTGCAAAGCACCATGAATAAATTATGGCTGTCACCAACTTCTCTGTCTAAAAAGGACTGTTACAAAAATAAATTAGCACTGCCCTTGAGCACTGCTAAGAGTAAACATCTCACACATGGCTTTGCTAACTGAAAGAGTAAGACCTCCACTTCACCACAGTGAAGCCCTGCACAAACAATGCATTCTCCACGTGAAGGAACAGCCACTGTGATAAACAACCACAGAGAGATAAAAGGTCCTAATGCAAGAAAGCAGCATTCAAACAAAACATTTTGGAGCCAGTTCCAGCCCTGTTAACTTGGACCAGGATCAAGAACTCAGCTGGATCATGATTAGGAGAGAAGTCTGAGGCTCCTTCATAACTACTCTGGTTGGTGCCGTCTCTTGTAGCTTCTTTTGGAGAGACTGAACCTCCAAAACTCCCCCTACCTGCAGTTTGTTGTCAGATGGAGGGGCCTGAAATGAAGTAGCTCTGAACTTTGCCTATCACTATGTATGATCTGTCTTATATTGCAAGTATTGTGACTTCATCTGTAAGTTTGTAAAAAACAACTACAACTTCAGCTCAGGAACAGTACTTGGAAAAAAAAAGTCTTACAAACACTGGCATATGTATATGCATATTTAGATGGAATAAGCCACCCTGTCTTTGTATGTAAAGTCCTCCTGCCTGCACCTTTTCTTTCTCCTGAAGGTTTTCAAAAGTCCTGACTCGGAACCAGAATTCCACATGAAAATGTTAATTTCTGTATCTGTGGGGTCTTTCTACTAAAACTGCCCAATGGATTTTCCAGCAGTGGGCAGCCAATTCAGAGATTATTTGAGAAGCCACATTAATCCTCTTCATATCTCAATGTTTGACCAAACTGATTAGGTCAGATCGCAGAATTCCTCATGAAAAACTAAGGCACAAACCCTCCATATTTGTTTTTAAACATGAAAAAGAGGTGAGCCAAAAGTGGCTTCTCCTCTTAATCCCTATGTGCATTATGTGGCAGAGGACATGTCTACAAAGATGTTACAGCCTGCTCAAAAGGCATCTGAAGCTCATCTTGCCTTTTCAAGCACCTGCTGCTGCTTCTCCTATTCACCCTGTAGCTCCTTGTCCCTCCTTTCTTTAGAAACTCATCGTAAGCTTAACTCAACTCCCATGTCCAGACTCTAAACTTTAACTTCAAGGGAATCGAAGTTCAAATTCAAGGGAGTAGCAGTAATGGAGGGCAGCTAAGCTGCACTTTCATATCAAAGCGTTGCCCCTCATAGTCCCTTACCCATTCTCACAGCTCTGAACTTTCTGGGGAGTTGCACCTCTAAACGCTGCCTGTAATTCTTTAGGACAGCAGACTTCACAGTGCCCCAGCTGAACATCCTGAAGGGAACCACCCCTGTCTGCTGCTCTTACCCAGGATATGAAGCTCGCACCATCCTCAGGAGGGACATCAGGGTATTGTGCTTGGGCAGAGCTGTCAGTCCATGGATGGATGGAGCACCAAGGACAGGAGGCAGGACCGTAGAGAGGTTGCTTTTCAGCACACTGCAGGTCAAGCCATCACCCTGCCTTGGTGCTGGCCAAAACCAATGAAACCACACATCCCTAGTGCACTTGATACTGTACCAGGCAGCTGGACTGTCCCACAGGGTTCAGGGTGATAGTGCTCTTTGCCCGGTTGTGATACCCCAGTGCCATGGTGGGCACAGAGGTGTGATGAGTGATGACCCTGGAGAAGGCCAGGCGTGTCACCAGCTACAGCTGAAATGTTAGCTGAAGGCTGGGTGAAAGGAATCTGTTTAACAGGTGTGCTAGGAGCCTGGCACACAGACTTGGGCAGGGGCCAGTACCACTGAATGTCTGCTGTGTTGCTTCACTGGCTGGCTAGAGTTACAGTAGGGTGGAGGGAACTGAATGCAAATGCCTCTTCATCTGCAGCAGCTCCTTGCTTGCTAGAAAATTGTCTCATTGTTCCTGAGTCATCTACTGGCCAGGAACCACAGCTCTCTTTTCCTTCTGGTTTTATTTTTTCCACCAAGAACCCATAGAGCTGTCCTTTGCCATGGCTTGTTCCTCTGCAGTCCCAGTTCAAACCAGGAAACACAGGGCAGCAGTCCTGAGGTTTGGCAAGCTCCAGCCAGCCATCAGAATCTTTCAGATATGACTCTGACTAGTAACAGTGGATGGATCAATGTCTGTTTATTGGTGAGATAACCTCAGACTAGGGATTTATGCAGCAGGCTCATCTCTCTTGTGCAGTTACTCTCAGGATTGCCAGAACTACCTTAATCCTAGCAAGGAAATTACTCCAATTTCTAGACTGTCATTTCAAAGCTGCCAAGTCAACCTTCTCACCACACAACTAAAAGATAACGATTGGAAGAGATCTAAACACGTTAGGCTTGATGGGTTGGGACAGTTTTAGATAGCAAGCTGAGTAAGAGCTTTCTGAGCCAAAGCAGTATCCTCTGCATCCTCATGACTTCAGCCACATGTCAGCCAGCCATGTGAATATGTCTGACTGTGAGCCAGAAAACTTCCTAATGTTCACCCAACTCCCTTCACTGGGAATTTTGGGTGTGTAGAACCAGGTGACAAAAGAACTGGGAAGCTTTCCTTGATCTAGAGTTTTCAAATATGCCATTAACAATTTTTTCTTTTTTCTTTTTTTTTAAATAAAAATTTGACGCTGTATGCCTGAGACTAATAGGAGCTTTACTTCTGATCTCAACTGGATTTTTGGATGAGCATTTAATAATTTATGTGCTTCTGTCCACCAGCAACAACTACAGCAGAAACTCTTTTACCAAGTGCTAGCACTACATGGGGCAAATAAGGAAAGAAGCTACAAAAGCATGGGCTGGGTATACAAGCTGTCAGGTTGCCTCCAGAAGGAAGTCCTGAAATGGGAGACAGTAAGTACCCCAGTCTGCATAAACTCAGCCAAGTGTGGCTGGCCAGAGTGTGATGCCTTCAGTCCACTGAAAATCTTTGCAGGACCAGAGCCATAATCACTTCAACTCTATGTGCTTTTACTCTCATTCTTACTATCCTACTTCTTGATTGACCTCCCAGAAGGATGAAAGATAGCAGAACCTACCCAGGAATTGTTCAAATCAAAGAGCATTTTTCAACACCTGAAAACAAAAGCAAGCGGAACCAGAAACATAGGTTAGACAGGTAAACGTTCCTAAATGAGCCTCATTCTTTAATTCTTCCAAACAGCAAGCATGCAATCAGGTCAGGGAAAATTGCTAACCTGAAACAATAATTATGATTTGCCTTTTGTGATTTAGCAATTAATTAGCATATGACTAGTGAACATTAGGCTTATACAAGATTGCAAATCTGTAGTCCCAACCCCAGCTGGAGGCTCTGTTAGACTATACTGCTGACATAAGTCTTAATAAGTGGATTGGTAATCTTTGTTATGGGTTTCTTTCCTGTTCAGAGGGTAAGAAACATCCCATTCCTCTAGGTCTGAACCAGGATTAATTGATTGGTCTCATATGAACCTGAAAGCCATTAAGAGCATGAAGGATGAAAAGCAATTCAAACTGCTTTATTACCATTTTCTAGTAAAGTACCAGTTTAGACTCCGGACCTACTGTGAAGCAGCAGGTTTCCAGATATTGACTGTGCTGGCATGTGCTTCTGGAAAAGAGGAAACGGCTGATTCCTAAAAGCAGAAACATCTGCTCAAGTCATGAGCACACTTTCTGGCTGAGGCCAAACTGCAGGACTGCTAAAGAAGTCCACGTGCTGCCAGCCACATTGGCCAGCACCACAGCAAAATGGTGGTGAACTCCGAACCACACTAGCTCCTCTTTCACCTGAAAAAATTAATTTTGGGGGGCTCACCATAGTCCTTACCATGCTGGCTTTTACAAATAAGGCAATAAGAGTCTTTTTTTACCCCCAGGTATGGGTGGAGGAGCAGAACTGTTTGTGCAGGAGACTCATCAGCTTCAGAGAGGCCAAACTGGCCAAGTTGCCAGTCTGGGCACTGCACTAGGAGAGTCCATGTCTTTGCATATGGGGGTTCTATGACACCATATTTTCATTTATTGGGCAATTAGATCCACTTGTCATTCCATTTATATACTTTCGAGCAAACTCCACCACAATCTCTGACAGGGTAATGATGCAAGTGTAAGAGAATTTGGCCCAGGGAATACAACACTGATATCAGGACCCCATTGAACATGCTTTTCTTGTCTGCCCAGAGTTCAGTTTATTTATCAGAATTCTTAAAATAAATAGGGGGAAGTGAGTATTCCAATTCTGGAACACAGTTTTTCTCAAAGCAGCAGAACTGCAAAATCCAGGTATAAATATCAAGATACTTTTAAAAGTTTAGCACTTCTGGTATGTGAATATGCTTGGGGAACCTGACTACCATTGATTGGGATGTCAGTCTGACGTTCTTAGCAGAAAAATTCTCCCCACCTTTTATCCTGATTTAGGAAGGTGGGCTTTTTCACTTGTGTCAGAAAGACAACATACTTGAAATCAAAAGAATGACAACAAAGTCTGAAGAAAAGGAAGCAGACGGCAAAATTCAACCTTGTACCAATGAGCAGTGCATGTGAACTTATCTTCTGAAAAATAACTCAAGCAGAGCATGAGCTGAATTTTGACCTGCAGTTAGCTTTCCATTGAAGATACCAGGTTCTGACCATAGGCATTTGCGAAAGTCCTTGGAGAATGAGGGTCACAGGGATGAATACAGCCCAGAGAGAAGAAAAGTGCACAGCCAACCTGTTGGGCATGTTTTCCAGCTCCTACTACACCTTCCCTTACAACTTATTTATCCTTCTTGTCTGTTTCACAGTATTATGTGGACATTTCCTGCTTCAGGACTAATACTACAGCCTTTGATGATGCAGTGAGTTCCATAACTCACACCTGCAGTGAGGGGCTCTTCCTTCTACTTGTTTCCATGACTCACGAAACATGTCTCCATCCAGACTTCAGTAATGCACCCGAGCATGTGCTTAACATTAAGGTCATGCAGGACTTATGTATGTGATTAAAATAAAGCATGCATTTAAATGCTGTGTGGAACTAGGACCTCAGTGAGGATGGCTGTTGGATCAACCTGCTATGACCTCTGCTGAGCTGATTATAACTCAGCCTTTGTAGCATTCTCTATTTTTCCCAAAAAGTCATAGTTTATTCACTGTGTCTTGTAACAGAAATTTAAATGGTCTTGTATTTTTTTCCCCTCTATAATACTATGCAAATGATATTGATTTTTCTAGCCCTGTAAATATTTGAGATGATAGGAAAGATTTCCCACACACCCCCACCTCCCCCCTGCCTTCTTCTGCAATACTTTTTGTGCACCAAGAAGGCATGTGAAGCATAGAAATACTTTGGGTGCTTTTAAAGTTATAGGGAGAAAAATAAAAGCAATTTCTGTAAAAATTTCAAGTTTCTGAGAAACCAAGTTTGAGAGAAAAAAAGCTGGATATTGGGTTTGTGTCTGTAGCAGAACAAAGAGAAATGGTTAATCATCCACACCACAAAGATCCCTGTCTTGTTCACTTTTGACCATTGAAAAATTTGGAGGCATAAATAATTAGGCAGATTTCCTTTACTTTCTCTTCTGAAGGAACATTGATTTCTTGCTGAAGGCTCAGACAGGACTCTAGATATGTAGGACTGAGAAGCAGAAGGAGATTTTTTAATTTTTGTTTTGCAGATTCATATCTATGGATTATGCTAGTCTACTACCCAAAAGAAAAAGCAAAACAAAAGCAAAAACAAACAAGCCATGGGATCATCTGCATCACTGCTGTAAACAGATTAGCCCCATGTCATGTGAAAACTCCTTATCACACAGCTGGGATTTAACGTATGAGGACTCACTTTGCTGTGTGGCCCTGCTTGTCCACTCACCCTGATGTTCCCACAGCAAAATATTTTAACAGTGCTTTTTTTCAATTTACCTATCACCCATATTATGAACAGAAACAGTTGATCTTCCTTCTGATTTTTAATCCTTCCCCCTTTCTGTCCAGAAGGACTGCTTAACCTAAAACCTTAATCCTTAAGCTTGGAAAGTCTGTAGTCACTTGCCTTCATAACCATGTTAGCTTTATCACTGCATCATCAGAAGTACTATTTTTTTTAGCAGAAAAGTCGATGTGCTAAGCCTCTCCTCCAGCATTGCAGCCTTCTGATATTTCACCCTGAGATACAGTCAGTGTCTTCACCCAGACTCACAGCTGGGGCATCTTTTTAATATTAGGTTATTTTACCATTCCCAGATAGCGAGGAAATCTTGGCTAACTGAGAACCAAAAGGCAATAAAAATTTCATGTCTGACCCTGAAAGAAAAGAAAAAGAGCTGTTTACCTCAAACAATTAAAAATAAGGGTGAAAGCCCAGCACTGTAAAGTCATTGAAAGCTTTGCCATTCACATGGACAGGCCAGAATTCTACATGAGATTACGCTTGGTTCCTGGGTGTTCTTAGCTTTGGGTCTACTCTCTTTGGCTTCCACAGGCTTTGCAATAGCTTCAGCCCTTTTTTCCAATTCGTATAATTGAGTGTTTGATGTTTCCCTCTTCTTTCCCCGAGAGTGGCTAATAACCTCACCCTTTATTAGAGATGGGAAAAAGCACATAAGAAAGAGATGCTGAAAACCAAAATTCATTATTTCTGCCACTCATGAAGGACTTTTTCTTCATTAAGAGAGTTATCTTGAGGGCATGAGAGAGCTTTAAATCCTTTTTCAGTGGTTCAGACTTCTGTTCTTATATACTTTTACCTCTCCATCCAACCATTTCCCCACTTACAGATCTTGCAGTTCATTTTTTTTTTTTGGCCTTTCCATTCTGCCTCACATCAACTTCTCTCCAGGACTAGTTCTTTTAAAGACATACAGAACTTCTCTATGATACATGAGATGCCTCTGTTTACACAAGATATGCAAAAATATATGCTTAATGTTTTTATACCCCACTGTCAAATTGGGAAATGGGAGGTTAAATCAAGCACAGGGATAGTCTAATTTAGCTCTCTGGTATTCATGGTAATGAAAAGCTGAAACATCTTTTTCTTTTTTTTTCTGAATATTTACATTTCAAAACTTAAACATGCTTATAGTATAACTATATATATAGTATATAGTATAACTTCATCATTTTCTTTCTTTCTTTCACTCATGAAAAAAGCAATCATGGACAATATATTCCACTTGTTTTGAAAATATGCTAACTTTTAATTAAAAATAGAGAAAGTTTGGAATACAGCTAACAAAGTGTGACAAGTTTAGATTTAAGTGGTTACCTCATATGAGGTTCACCTTGCAGAATTTCCACCTTTTTATTAAAAAGTCAGGAAGGAAAATGATGGTCTAGTAGTTAATATCTGACACCATAAATTCATCAAAAACTAAAGAAGGGCCTATAAAAAGTTCACTATAGGACTTTTTGTGAGAGAGGCAAAGCATTTAGACCTTCAGTCCTTAACATCCAGAGTTTCATGCCTAATCAATAGCATGTGGCTTGTGTTTCCATTACAAGGATGCCTCAGATTCCTCCTCTGAAAGGGTGCCTGGCTTATTAGTTGCCTGGTAAAACAGAAATGTAGGGCTCTCGTCTTGGTAACCTGCATCTCAGCCCAACCTAGAGAGGACAGGCTCTTCAGTTTTATAGACTTTAAGAACAAGGACTTAAAACAGAAAAATTAGCACTCCTGATTTAATAAATAGCAAGGCATCAGAGAGCTTATGCAACCTCTGTAGAAAAGCTGAGGACTATTTTGGCTTAGCTTAACATATACAGCAATTTTTGTGTGTCAGTTGTGGAGATTCTGTAGTGTCAAGACTCTCAAATTTAATCTGTTCCCTTCTTCTTTACTAGTATTATTTATTTTAACAGCATCAGGCAAAATCAGGACTCCATCTCACTCGACCATTCATCAGCATTGTCAAGCAAAAGAAAAGAAAGTATACAATTACCTAAGGTATGCAGGATTTGTCATGTTAGGTCAGATTGATCCCATCTCTGACAATGACCAACAGCAGATGCTTGAGGAAGGAATATGAGCCCAAAACCCCTAGAGAGAGATCTTTCTCTGGCACACTTTTCTATATTCTGAAAGAAAAGAAAAAAAAAGAAAAAAGAAAAAAAAAAGAAAAGAAAAGGAAAAAAAAAAAAAGAAGATAAGCTTCTACAAACCTGGATATGCTGTGAGAATTTAGTTGTGTACTTGCATGTGCCCCTCTGTGTAGTGTCGTGCATGATTGTCCAAAGCGGCTTCCTGTGAATTTACTCCAATCTCATACTTTGAACAACAGCTGGGCTTACAGGTCAGTAAGTCCAACAGAAAACATCTGACCTGCTGCAGCACAGAACAGAGCTTTAAAACCAAAGTAAGTGTTTGAATGTAGTGTCAGAGAACAGCACCTCGTCAGGTCATCCACTTCAGCATAGTTCAGATTTTCAGCTCTGGCCAAGCCTGAACACGACTGCATCATCAACCCCTCGCCCAACCCCTCTGCCAAAGCAGAACTCATTGGGAATTAAAGAAAACACAGACCTAAACATCAAGAGCAAAGCCCACATGAGCTCAGCCCACTCACTGTTCAGTGGAAGATCTAAACACCGAGGAATCTGAGGGCCTCTGGGAGAGTTAACACGGGGAGGATGACAGTCACAGTGCTACTAATACTCAACCCTGTGAACTATTTGGCCAAAATAGAACAGGCAATCCCTTCATTTCTGTAGAACAATCCTCACTATATTGAGCTTGGATTGAGGAGACTGAAGCTTGCCAAAACTTTGACTTTATCAAATGTTCTGTAGTAGCTCAGCCAAAATCAACTTACTTTGACTGGTTGAAGAGCTTTCTGTTCTTTTCTGCTTGAGGTTCATATACGTGCATCACTTGAGTCTCTGAGCATTTCCAGTGGGGCACTAAGCAAGCCCGCTGAGGTCTGTGGCATGTCTGTTATCTTACCCTCTTTCAACAGGTTGTTTGGGCTTGCAGGTATTCTGCTTACAGTTCTGTGTGTTTGCATGCATACGGCCTTCACATGTACATATGCTTGTCGCTGTATATTTGCATAATACAGAGCAATTTCAAAGAAACAGGAGCTTCCTTTTCAAACAGTGGTGCAGTTTGGAATTGCCCTTATAAGGCTGTTTCTTAGCATGGCCCCAAGCCCTGACAAATTGCTCTGCTCTGTTCAGCAAGTGTTGCCTTTGCAGTGTGGGGATCCACTCT
This sequence comes from Scytalopus superciliaris, assembly GCA_013400415.1. Lineage (NCBI taxonomy): Eukaryota > Metazoa > Chordata > Aves > Passeriformes > Rhinocryptidae > Scytalopus > Scytalopus superciliaris. Next base: position 86,452 of record VXBX01008452.1, on the reverse strand, counting down.
GCTACAGGCATGAAAGGCACACTGGGAAACACGGGAAAAGCTGATTGAGACCCCATGGGATGTTGTTCCCCAGCTTAAAATCCTTTCTGAACTGAAGGATTGATGGATTCTGCTATAAAAAGAGCAAAGTGCAAGTACACCTGGAAGGAAACACTTTCCTTTTTTTCTTGATTTGTCTAGAGATGTGTGGCAGGAAGGACCTAATANGCTGCTTTGTGTGCTGAGGCATTTGGTGGCTTGCCCTGTCAGGTGAAACATGTTGCAGGGTTTTGTAGAAGGAGCAAGGGGAAGCATCTTTTCCCTCCATGTAAAGTTCAGGCCAATCTGAAAACCAAGGATGCTCCTCCCTCTCCTCTCCGCTCCTGAGACAGGCTGTGCTTCCTTCCATGCTGAAGGAGAAACAAACCAGTGCCTGAGCTGAGGAAGAGGTGACAGAAGGGGCAGTGGGGCTACGCCCAGAGTGAAGCACCACTCACCGCAAGGAAGAGTGGATGCTTCAGGCCCTCAAGGTTTGAGTCAAGCCCTGTTGTGGTTGATGGAAAGGCTTCCATTCATTTGAGCGGAATAAATTAATGAGTCACGGCATACATTGCTGAGGTGGTAGTGAGTGCGCCGTTCCCTATGACAGGAATGAATCAGAAAAGTGCAAGCCCATGATGTATATGAAGTCTTTTTTAGATACAGATCGCACTACAGGAAGCCTTTGATCTTCAAGGAAAACCTTTCTTTGCCTTCAGCAACATGGAGCACACACACAAGGAGGCAGATACGCCCTCCACAAGCGATAGTTTCTGTTGTTACATGGACTTCTCTTCTTTTTAGCAATGAAATGAGGGTGAAAAAAATGACAGGGATGAAAAACCCCTGAGTGGAAAGAGCACAGGAGTGCAGGTCAGGACACTTTGCTGTTTATTAAACATGGCTTCCAAACTGATCAGATCCGCCTAGGATTCATTTTCCCACAAATTGTTTCCTGTATTTGGCAATTCAATTTCCAGCAAAGCCTCCTGCGCCCAGCCCAGCAAATTGCAAGAGGACAGGACTTGCAGGTACTCCTGTGTGAGGGATTGATCAGGACTGCTGAGGTGTCAAAGGTACCAATAGGCACTGATGCTTCGCACTCTTGTGCAGAAAGCAGTGCAGCTGCACCAGCAGCATGAAGACCAAGGATGGTTTGTGCCACACGTGGTAAAGGAAGTGCTTACAGATGCCAGAGGTAGAATAATCCATGATTATTCCTTTCCTTCTTTATTCTGTTACTGTGCCAAATCCACCTGTGACTTAAATTGAGTACAGACACCCTTTTTTTTCCCCCCCTGCCAACTGCGTGTTTCCTCAGGCAAGACTGGTATTGAAAGGTTCAGATTAGTTTTCGTGTTATTTCACCTTTATTACAATTCTACTTAACCATGGTCATCCAAACTTTGGTTTGTTCTCACTCCTGTTCTAATCCTCATTATTTGGAATCTATTGGTAATATACTTGTATTATTTTGACAACACTTGCCTGAGAAACTTTAGCTCAATGATTATTAGTCTTCAGAATCCGCCATGCCTATCCAATATTTTAAGATGTTTACTTCGCTTTTATTCTGAAGTATATCTATCTATCTATCTATCTATCTATCTATCTATCTATCTATCTATCTATCTATCTTTATACTGGAATACAAGCACAATTCTGCAAAAATTGCTAAGAGCAATGAAATACAAATTCCACTTTATTTTTTCCTGCAAATCTCAATGACTATGGTTATAATTGTCCCAGATTCACACAGTGGGGAATGAACCTGTTTAATCAGTGATGATAATAACTTCTACAGTCTTGTGATAAAAGTGGTGTGAAAATATTAAATTCATGTTTTAGAAGTTTTCAAATCTATACTACTATTCAGACAAAAATAATTATAAAATATTTATATATTTCAGTACAACTATCCTTCCACTCAAGCCTCTGCNAAAATGTTTTGAAATATTAATGGGTTTTTTACTTCTTCTTCTGAATAAAACCAAGAAACAACTTCAAAATATTCAACCTCTCTTGAAATCAAAAGCATGTTTTCAAGACAACTTTATTCAATGTTCATTAAATACAACATACTGATTAATGAAAAGAAACCTGAAGTAAGAAGTGCCTGAATTAATTGGTGGCCTTTTGTGGTGTGTTTTTTAAGACTTTGGAACAGATTTAATTGTGTCTCATTGCATGGCTGAAGTGACCCAAAACACTCATGTTTCTCAGGAAGATCAATTGAAAACCATTGCATCTTGTTCTCTTATGTTTCAGAGGAAAGGAGAGAATAGGGGGTGATTTATGCTCTCAAGACCACAGAGAAGGGAGTCATTCTGTCAGTGGCAGGGAATGGGATTAATTGGATTTTTGTCCTCACCTGCAAGAGTTTTTCTTAATAAACCAAAGAAAATAATCAACAGTTTTCACATTTAAAGATTTGAAAGCTTTTTTATTTTAACTTTCATAAACAATTTTTTGAGATAGGAAAAGGTTAAATTGACCTCTAAACACACTTTTCCTCATCTGTGTAGTATTTGGTTCCAACACTTTGTTCTAGGTCAGTTGTTTGGTCTTCAAGGCCCTTCAAACTTGTGTGTCTGCTGCAATCTTCCCTTTACAATGCATGTTCACAGTGCCAAAAATTGCATATAAGCTTGCATTTGCTGCTCTGGTTTGGAATCTAACTTAAAAAAAAAAGCAATTTAGGTATACTGCACGAGACTTATTAAAACTGAAAATTACAATACACAAAGAGACCTATCCACCCTGTGGTATGTACTTGCATTTAGGTGTCTTCATAAGACTCATCTATCTGCATCACTACAAATTTGTTAGGTATTTTGGTGGGTTTTTTCCATATAATTGAATAATGTGTAAAATAGCTTAGAGCGAAAATAACAGGATGCAGAAAACCATAAATAAAGAGTGCAGAAGAAAGAATGTCATCTTTGCCTGCTATTTTCACAGAGTTGAGCTGACGAAATCAGCGTTTGGTGCTTAAACTATGAAAAGGATTGACTAGGAATGATGCAACTCCTTGATTTCGTCAGGTACCATTGGAGACAGTGGAGTGTGTTGGTGCCTTTATAACACACAACTCTCCAGGAGGTACCTCTGTATTTATCTGCATGAAAGTTAACAATGAGGAAGAGGACTTGAGCCATATGCCTTCAAATGTGCATTCTGGCCTCAAACTGTCCATTGCTCTGGTTGTTCATGTTTGGGCAAGGTTTGATATATGCAGGCAGAAGAACGGAGAAGGATTTTTGAGCTTGGCACAGTAGGAGCATCCTGGTGGCAGGATGTATGTGGCTTGGCTGCAGTGCCTTGTCTGATGGGCAAAGGATCTGGAATCAGATGGGTTCCAATGCTCACATGGCAGGAAGCCTTGAGCAAAATGAAAAGGTTTGGCAGGCTTCATAATCTCGGAGTGGGATGAGACTCCAAAGCATGTTCCAAGGCTTCTGCAACTCGGGTTGTAGGTCAGGAAAGAAGATTAGTCTAAAGGGCTTGTCTACACAAGAAATGGACTGGTTATATTGAAATAATGATACTGCTGAAGCTTGGCTGGTCAGTTTCCCAGTGCAGACAAGTCCTCAGTAAGGCAAAGAAATCCTTGTGAGAGAGGAAAGGCACAAGGTTGGCTAGGCTTTTCCATCAGGCTAAACTGTGGCTATCTCAGAGCTGGTTACTCCAAAGATGGCTTTCAGTCCTGCTTGTTGGGGAAGACCAAGGAAAACAATTTCTGACAGATTTAACATGTCAGCCAGGAAACTGGAGTCCTTCTGATTGTGCACACTGAGACATAAGCTGCAGGCATCACAGGAATGGCAGCATCCATCTCCTATGACTTGTACTTCCTCTGCTTGTGTTCTTCAACCTTCATGCCCAAGGGATAAGGAGGAATTGTTTAACTTGACACCTTAACAGTAAAGGACCACTTCACCTGGTTGTACAACACTAAACTGCTGTGAATTGGCATTTGAATGGTGCAATTAAGAAGTGTTTGATGGAACAAAACTGGTTTACCACAGGTCTCCAACCCAGCCAGTGTAAAATCAAGAGTGAAAATGACATTTTGAGCTCTCTGCCTCCTCACCAGCAAACCACACCTGAGCTGGTATGCCAAAGAGTTCTTGTTGCCATGAAATTACATGGCAGCCTGATTTTACACTCAAGATATTGAAACCTGTGAGTAACCAGCTAGGAAGCCAATTTATCATTCAGTACATTAATCCCAGGGACAATTAAGCAGGTAGGCAAACCAATTAATTTATTGGAGTCCCTGTGTTTTTTCCTAGTGTGCCATGGGTTCTTGCACTGGAAATTCCCATTTGCGGCTTGAAAGTTGTCAAGAGGGAAAACAGATATCATTGCAGCTCTAGACTTTCTCACCTGGAGGGCACAAGAAACACTTTGAAATTAGGGAATAAAAACTTCAGAGGGCTTCTGTGAAATGATCAAAAGGGAAACAGTTAAACATGTGAGCCCAGCTCTAAAGCTGATGTTTAAGTTAGAAGAATGTGAAGAATGACAATTTAAGAACATATTGAGATGAATGAGAAGGTCCAAACCTCTTGGAGCTATTGCTCCAGGCTCTCTGAAAACTCAGAAGTACCTGCATCAGCTGTGTTTGAGGTACATTTATCAGAATTTAATTTGCAGTCACAATGACTGGAAACACATTTCACAACATGCACACTTGGACCTTGGAGAACAACCGGGCATCAGGGAGAAGCTTCCACAGGCAACAGCACCTGCAGCAAAAATCACCACCTGAGAACACAACATGCAAGCAGCAACAAGTATGATAATCCAGTCTAGAGACAGGGAGCAATTTTCAGTGCAAATTCAACTGAGCTGGAGCTAACTGGCTGCAGAATAGACCTGATTATATCTCCTGCATATGTAATCTACCTACTTTTCCTTCTGAAGAGCTGCAAACTTGCTGTTGCCCTTCACGTTTTTATTCAAAACATGAATCCTTACTGTTTTCCCTGAAGCTATTAATTTCTTTATGGCTTTTCTGAAAAACCTTGGCTTGGTTACCTTTGTTACAACCAATGTTCTGGTGGAATTCCTGATACCCACTAAGTCCCATTCAATCTGTCCCAGATACTACTGCTAAATATCAGCCTGTGATTCCAGCTACAGCTCAGTGTTCTCCTAAACCCCCTTCTGTGGTTACTACTTACCATCATGTCAAATCTGAATTTTTTTTCCCTCCCCCTCCCCCCTTTCTCTTATTTTTTAACTCCTCTTTCCATTTCCCTTCCATTTCCGATCCCCTTCCCTTCCCCTCAATCCTGTTGAACAAGCAGTGTACATATGTCATAACAACCTCTCCTATTCAGCTATTTAAAATCTGTGCATTGTCCCTACATTGGCCATATTTCCTTTGTTTTCTCTTCCAAGCCTTTCCTTAAGGTGCACTTTCAGAAACTGCCTCACTCATCAAGTATGTGTGTGTGTGTGCACATGAAGTTTTCAAGACCCAGAGCAGAAATCATGCTAACATAATGTAACCAACATATCTGCTAAATCTCTGCTCAATCATATCACTTCTCATTACATCCCATGTCAAGTTTTGATGCTCCGCATGTTTTACTATTAGAATAATAAGTACCAGCTTGATTGCAGCAATATCTTTTGAAAGACTATACAGAAAAGAGTACCACCCACTTGCAGTTGTCAGATTTTCAGATAAATTAGTTCATTACTGAGGAAATTATGGCTTTTTTTTTTTTTCTGCCATCTTCTTTAGAAATTAATTCAAATATTAATATATTGATTGGACAGGTGGCATTTACATAGAGACTGATATGTATAAATAATTGTTACCTTTCCAAAGATAGAATGGGATGCTGAAATGTTTTTGTAATTATAGGTGAGGATTCTTTTCCAAGTGTACTGGTACTATTTATGGACTTCCTTCTGTGTTCTCCTTTGCATCTTTCTTTTGTCCTACCTTCACCACATTGATGGGATCCACCCAATCACCTGGGTTTCCATAAAAAGAGCTGGAAAGTCCAAATACTGAAATGGTGCTGACAAAAAGGAAGCAAAATGCATTAAGCCATTTCCACATGTTAGTGTAAAAACTCTATTTTGTGCAGTCTCCAGACAGATAGGCATGTCCATAGGTTGTGAAGTATATTTTGAAATGCACTGTGTAGCACCTGCCTCCTTAAATATGAGATTACGTTTCATGACAATATGTCTGCCCACCTCTGACTAGATCAGTCTGTAATGTAATCACTGTAAATATGAACTCACATTACAAATGATGTGTCTTCAGTTCTGGAGAACGCAACAGCCATCTGTGAGGACAAAAGCTGGAATCAATGTATTCTACATAATGTCACAACATAAGCATAGGTGAGATGTTACAGAGGAACTTTTGAAGCTCTTTTGAAATACAGTGTATTAAAATAAATTAATGCAGACAGAAACTCCTCAAAACTGTGGTTTAAAATTAAGGAGGTCAAGGTGGGCATTAAGAGACTGAATAACTCTGGAAAGAATTGAAAGGGTAGCAGAAAAGAAACCAAATTTTTAAAAACAAACTTAACACTTTATGAGCTATGAATATACCATAGTTAAAACATTAATGGACAGCAACATGTAAGTTCAATATATAACACCTACAAGTAAAAAGAGAAATATCTAAACTACTGAAAGGAAATGGTAAAGATTATTAACCCAATTAGATGCAAGAATGAGCCAAGCAGAAGGTTTAAATTAGCAGTTTCTCCATTGGAGTCAATTAAGCCAATCAAATTGCATCAGCTGAGTGTTTGACTGATCATGTGGAGATGTGGAATGGAAAAAAATTAAAAAGAACCAAAGATACATGGGTTTTAGGAAAAAAAAAATCAGTCTTTTAACAGAGATGAATGGAGAGCAGATGTATCACGAAGACCTTCATTTTGTGTTGGTCACAAACTTAAAATCACGAGAAAAATCTTCCTAGGCTTTTGCTGAAACATCTCCAGAGTAGCAGGGGCAGTGACAAGCTCAAAAAGAGGAAAGGTGTGCCCAAAACAAACGACATTATTAGAAGAATAGAGCTGCGTGCACTCCAGCAGTGTTCGACTTTCCGCAGTGTGCATCCCTATGCTCATGGGGAAAATGAACTGGAATTGACCCACACGTACAACTGGGACTTCAGCAAAAGCCGAAGAAGAAACAACTTCATTAGGAAATAAAGTGTAAGCTGAAGTAGTTCAAAAGTAGATGAAATACATTGTTTCCTTTTTATATCTTCAAAGACAGGCAAGATGGGAAATCAACTGTGCCTGAAATCCTTCCACAGGCAACGAAAATACCTACTGGAGTTGCTTCAAAAAATGAAACTTGGGCTAAATTTGTAATGTATCAATAAAAATGTCATCAAACTGCATATACCAGACAGATTATTCAGCAGTACCAGGCACTTCCCTACAAAGCCAAAGATGGCCTTGATCAATTTTATGGTGTGTCTGGAAAAATTAGATATCAGAAATACTGGCTGGGAAGTGGAACTCAAACCTTTTGGAGGCTGTATATTATACAGGTTGATTAGGACCCACAGAATAAAAATTATTTGACTGGCATTTGAGAGCTTAAGTTTTAAAAATACTGCAGTGTTACAGAGACATATCAAGAGATGNGCATAAATCTAGTAAAATGTACTGAGAGGGAGGGAGGGAAGACCATACACCGAAAAATGACCAGTAAATATATCCAGAAACCATTTGTATCTAACCCATACATTCAAAATAATTTCACAAATCACTCAGTAGCACCTCTTCTGAAGACAAAATCGAAAAGTTTCTCCCTTGAAGTCTTTTTTAGCAGTGAGTATAATGCAATATTGGGATACCATGTTGCTATTACTAACCAGCAAGCAGTTGCCATCCTCTGAAGGTCAGATGTTATAAAGTTTCTGCAGTTTCAGTCTCATTGACTCTGTCTAAAACCACGACGCTGAAGGTAAATGAAATCCAGCTGTGTCTTTTGAAGGACTGAATTTCATAAAACTTAATTTGCACCTATAGCAAAGAATATTTTTGCTTCTAAAGATTTCAAAAGTGCAAAGTGAATTTGATTAAGCTTCATGGTCACTGCTTTTTAGCAGTTAAGAAGCGAAGTCAGGATGTGCATTTAGTTGCTTAGATATCCTTGTTACAGTAATTACAGATTCTCCCAAAGTTAGTTTGTTGCCTGTCTTCTAGTGACGGATAAAACACCCTTTTGACTAGACTGCATTCTATTATTTTATTAAATCAAACTCATCATTGAAAAGAGATATGTAATGACAAATTACTTGTTAAAGATCCAGGGCCATTTGTGATTCATGTTTCAGTTACTAAGGATGTGTTCTGTTTGCTTCCAACCCAGTTAATTTTAACACTGAAGGAATTTTTTTCATTAACTCCACTGCAAGACCCACTGGGGTCTAAACACATGTTTTTCTGCTGCCTGCACTTTCAGACATGTTCTGAGACTAGGGAAGTGTGACCTGTGGTACTCACCAAATCCACCCTGAAATCTACCATAGCTTTCCAACACCTATTATTAAATTAAAAGGTTTTTGGTCAGGACTGGTTCTCTTTGTAGAGTGATTTCTTGCATCCTGGTCCTAATGAAGAGTTTCTGAGAGACATTGGGGACAGGTATAAAACACAAACATGAGTTTACCTGAACATCTGACTGCTGATGATTCAGTTTTCTCAAAGGAGCAAAATCCATATTTCTAATAATTGCAACCTTTACATCTCTCAGATAAGGAAGTGGCTTCCAATATGCAACATGGTCCTCACCAGCATACTTCTCTTAAGCATTCCCAGCAACCTAAAAATATATCTTTATATGGGTCTTCAACATGTGTACTACATGTCCTCGAAGACAGTGATCTCACAGTGAAGAGCTTGCTTTTGGAGACCTGAGCCTGAGCTCTGCCAGAAAGAAAACATTTCAAATTTTGTTAGCAGTCTGAGAGTTTTACGTTTAAATAGAGGAATTTTCTGAAGAGTTCTTAAGAGCCTAGGTTTGGACTATTTACATGTAAACCCCATTGAAATCACTGTCTTACGTACGAGTATTTGATTAGAGAAAACTTTGCTAATGAGGTATCTCTTGTCTTTCATGGATCAGAGTAGGACTTCAGTGCTTCCAACCAACAAGTTTCCTCTCAAAGTCCTTTCACAATAAGGAAAACTCTGGAGGTTAAAAAAGTTTGTGTGTTGCCAGGATAAAGGTCAGATCATCACATTACTAACCTTTTTAGACAGGAAAGTGAAATTCTCTCAATAGCTGCAGAACATAATATTCTACAGACAGACTGATACTCAGTTCTTCAGGGAGCTGATACAATACTTGCCTCTTGCATAAGGATGCAAAACCTTAGCTCTGGTAGGATAAAACATCCATGAAGAAGAGGAGAATAAACAGGAAATTTATACAAACTTGTAGGAAAAGGAAGAAATTCTTACAAATTTGGGGGGAAAAAAAGAAGGAAGGCACTTCCAGTTCCATGAGTGGACATTAACAACAGTGCCTCACTACTGATTATGATATGGATTGTTCTTTCAGTGTCTTATTTTCCACATTGCTTTCCTGGTATCTCCTGCTCACTAAGGCTGTGTTCACTGTCCATGCTAAATGTGCCAGAGTTTGCCATCCTGAGGAGCTCATCAGAACCCATGGAGAAACAGGTTTGGATGGGGGAAAAAAAAGTCAAATTAGCATCATCTTGAGTTTTCAACACTGTCTGCTCACCCTGTAGCCTTGCCAGCAGGGCTCACTGTGCAGCCCCCACGGGCTTCCAGTGGCTGCAGGACCGGCCATGCAAACCTGAATCACTGAGCACCAACAAAACCCTGTCTTGGGGATGAAACGCTTGGGATCAGGCTCAGGCTTGTCAGATTTTCTGGGTGAGGAAAGATGTCAATCCAAGAGGCTGGAAAAAATGGTGGGTTTGGTTTGGTTCCCCCCACCTCCACCCCAGGCTTTCCTTTCTCTGGCTACATGGTGGAACATCAACCACCTACCCCAGGATCAATGAGGAAGGATTTGATTTTTTTATTTAAAACCAGAACATCCCTTTGCTGTGGCTTCAGCCAACACAACGGCGGGACACCACCTTCGTTGGGAAGAGGGATAGAAGCTGAAATACCCTTTAGCCCCCCACCTCCCGGGTGGAGAGGGGGATTGCTGAGCCCCGCCGTGGGCTCCATCCCGCACCAAGTTGTCTCCGCAGAGGAGACCCCCACTATTCCGGGTATAGCCCAAAGTCTCCCCGCGCCCCAAATACCAGCACCCAGAGAGGAGCAAAGTGTCTTCATCCCTCTTAATGGGACAGTTAACCTCCCGGGGTAATTAGGACCAGGGGGCTGCCAGCACGTTTAACCTCTTTATTGCTGGGCACGGCGCCGGGGCGAGCCGGGGGGCCCCCCCCGCAAGCCCACCAGCCGCGGAGGGTACTGCACCCTCCCCCGGCCTCGCCCCCCTCGCCCCCAGTGGCTTCGGCATCCAGAAGTGCCGGTTCCTGCCCGAAATCAGCGGTCCCAGGGCTCTGGGGGCTCCGGGGAGGCTTTCCCCCTCTTTGCCCTGGTGGCTGCTTCTTCCCAGCCCAGCCTGTCCACCTCGCTGTTGGCTTTCCCCGGCGGCGCTCGGAGGGCGGTGGGCATGGCAGAAAGCCTGCGGGAGGAAGTTATGGACCACCCGATCCCTGGGGAGAAGCCTCCCGCCCCGTGCCCCCCAGCACTGCCCTCCAGAGCCGGGGTTCCTCTGGACGCTCCGACCT
>VXBX01008452.1:45473-73976 GCA_013400415.1 Scytalopus superciliaris | reverse complement strand
CGAGCAAAAGAAGTAGCTCAGGACAATGCTTAATAGAAACGAGACTAAATAAAAATGCAGGCTACAGCCGCTTTGTCTTTGTCTGCTTGCCTTCATCACCCAGATACCTTTCTTTGTGAGCCTTGATCGTTAGTTTCCACGGTTTTAAATAATCAGTCACAAAGAAGCAGACAACTAGGTGTTGGAAGACATAAAAGTTATTTTAAGTAGAATTATTTATTTTATTTTGCAGCCAAAAACGTTTCACCAATGTAGGAAGTGATTTTGGTGATCGGTAGTACAAGCTCTCTTTTCTCCCAAATGCTTGTGAGAAATAAAAAACCTGGAGATGACTGTCTTTATTTCCAGGAGTAGACTTCAAAATACGTGCCAGAAATGGACAATTTGAGTGTCCTTTCTCCACATCAAATGCGAGCTGGAAGGGGGATTAAAAACCAACCACGTGGTAGATCTGGTTTTATACTTTGCAACCTCCAGCTCCATTTATGTTCTTTACCCTGCTCAGGGAAGATTAGCCTCTAGATGGATGTGTCTGAGGGATCACCTCGGGGGCAGATCTGCATGCAGAAACCGGTTTTTGCCATGGCTGGAAGAGAGCTATGACCCAGCAGAGCGCTCCATCCGAGCGGCTCCCCCAGCATCGCAGGAGCTGCTGAGCGCTCCTGCACAGGAAGCTTTGTGAAGGCAACAGCTTGGAAGGGGAAGATCTTCAGATCTTTCCCCCTTCTTCTCCTCCTCCCTGGCCTGTGAGTGATTCAGTGTCCCAAACCTTAACTTTTTGTTACCACCTTCCTCCTCTTAATCTCCTTCATCTTCAACACCTCCTCCTCTATCACTACCATCTTCTCCTCCATCTGTCTGCCTCCTGGATCTCTCGCTCGCTTGCTTGCTTTCCCCCCTCCTCTTCCACCTCCCTCCTCTTTCTTCTTGCCTTTTCCTCCTCTCTTTTCTTCTCTTTTCTTTCTCTTTTTCCTCCTCTTCCCCTACACGTTGTTGTTGTTGTTAGAAAGGATTCTTGCACCCCCTGGTGCTCTTGCGTTTTGTGTGGTAGGAGAGGAGATTGTCTTCTTTCTCTCTCTCCCTCTGGTTGCTCATTATTCAGAGAGAGACACAGAGGGTGAGAGAGAGAGAGAGAGAGAGACGGATATCTCAGGTCATCTGCAGCTGCAGCAAACCAGTGAAGGAGAGAGAGAGAGGGAGAGGGAGAGAGAGAGAGGGGGGGAAAAGCAGGGAAAGATGNAAGAAAACCAGAGAAGGAGAGAGAGAGAGGGAGAGGGAGAGAGAGAGAGGGGGGGAAAAGCAGGGAAAGATGGCGATCCTCCATTGCTGAGACCTGGCAAGGAGCACATGAGACTCACAAAACAACTTCCACAACAATAACAAGAAGAGCTAGGCTGAGAGGAAGAGGAGAGGAGAGGAGGCAGCAGCAAGAGCAGCAGTGCCGGGACGCTCCTGTAAGTTCTTGCAATTAAAACCCATCTCTGGTTTGGCATTGGAGAGATCATCTCTCGTCTGTGTGTGTGTGTGTGTATTTTGTTTGNGCTCTCTTTCTTTCTTTCTTGCTTTCTTTCTTTCTTTCTCTCAGTCACTCTTCCCCTCCTCCTCTTTCTCCTCGTCCCCTCTCGCTGCCCTCTTCGCCACTGGCGAGGCTGGTCCCTCACCCCGGCGGTGGTGCCCCCACCGCGGCTCTCCTGGAGTTGGGATGCGGGGGTCCCCGGCGGCGTCGGGGCTGGGGGGCTGGTGGTGCCCGCAGGAGGTGGCTTGGAGGAGGACAGCGTTCAGCTGGAGAGCAGGAGCCATTACACACGCTTGTGCTCTCCTTTGAGAGAAAGAGAGCGAGAAGGGAAGAAAGGAAGGGGAAGGAGCCCACTTCTACTTGCTCAGTTCCCCAATGTCCCTACCTTTAAACCAGGCAAGGGAGAAGGAGCTTTCTCCCCTGCCCCTTTCTCAACCACCCGGAGCAGGTTTCTCCCTATCTCTCCCCCTCTTTCCCTTTCTTTATCTCCCTGTCCTCCATTTGCAAGCTGTCTGCTTTGGTTCCAGTCCAGGCTCCACAACACAAAGCTTCTCCTCGCTCTCGCACACATGCACGCACACAGTCCACAGGCTCTTTATGTCTTCTGGAGTAACCTTCTCCTTCCCCCCCGCCCCCCCCGGCTCCTCTCAGCATTGTGGTTTCTATTCTCCACACAGAGAGATTCTCCTGGAGCTTCATGTAGTTGTGATCTGATAGGATTTCTCCCCCCCTTCACCTCCCTCTTTTGGGGGAGAAAAAGGAAAAGTTTCATTTGTTTTTCTGGTGTTTGGAAGGAGAAAGACCTTCAAGTTTGAGTGCTTTCTGCTGCTGCTTTTGTGTGTGCGTCTGTGGGGGTCTGTTTGTCTCATGAAGCTGCTTGCATGTCTAAGAGGAAGTGACTAGTTTGGCAGAGAGCTGTGATCTGAGTCAGGTAAGCCATGTCATGTTCTCTAGCTCCACCAGAAAATGGAGGAGAGAGAGAGTAGACAAAGCTGAGATGGGAAGTGCTCCTAACATTGTGGATGTCTCTCCATGTTTTGAAGCTTTGCTGGCAGTAGCTGGCTTAATCATGATTTTTTCCCCTAAGGTTTCCTTCAGATTTTTCAATGTACAACATTGTGATGGGTCTTCTCGCTGTCTTCATGCTATCAGGAAATGAGGATTGGAGGAAATTGCTCAGATTCTCCTTCACACAGAGAAACACATCCTCAGGCTTTTTTTCTCTGATGCTTTCATGCGGAGGTCACCTTTTTAGATATTTTTCTTTGGTTAAAGACCACAGAATTTAGGAGGTTGATCAGTTGGCCAAATAAATAGTGTATATAAGCATATATTTATAGATTTTTGAAAGCTTTTGGAGGTAAGTGCATGCAGCTTGAGGCTGCTCAGGTTCTTCCAGAGGATATAATGAAATGTCTTTTTTTTTCCTAGGTGATGATGATGATGCCTATTTTTTTGGATTTTTAACATCTCATTTCAAGAGTATTCCTTCTTTTGGATGTGTTTTAAATTAAGATGGAATATTTCTCCCCACTCACTAGGTTGCATTAAAATGATACTGGCAAGCTATTAGTAGGTTCCTCAGAGCATCATAACATACATAATTTCTCTTGGAAAAAACAAAACAGTTTTCACAGCTGTCTTTTTGGTGTCATAAAATATTTTTTTCTGAAAACTTACAGCAACATTCTTATTATGAATTTAATGTCATTATGGAAACCTGAGATCTTTAAAGTGAGATAGCAGTTGAACAGAAGTTTGTGTGCTTTTTTTTTAACTCAGCTTTTAATCTAAAATAATTTTGAGTAGACCCAAAACAGACCTTGCTCTTTCCTCACCCATCTAAATTTGCACATCAGTTGCGTGGTAGATGCAGTTCCTCAAAAAGTCCAAAGCATGTACTGAAATGCATGAGGAGGATACCAGAGTGCAGTGCTGTTGGGTTTGAAGGCACAGCTCCATGGAAAGGTATCACTAATGTCCATACATGGGTTACTCTGAAGAGTTTAAGAACAAATGTGTTACATATGGAAGGTGCAAGTGGCAGGACAGTGGACCAGTGAATCTGAATCAGAATATGCTCCCAGATGTGCAAAAAAATAGAAAGATTTGAGGATTGCAATGACTTGTGATGAACTTGAGATCCAGATTAAAGGTTAAAATCAATGTCCTTGTTTTATTTTTGCTATGGAAGGAATGTAATCTAATATACCTTGGAAGGTTATTGCTTTATCAACTGTGCATTTCTTAAATTCTGGTTACTGATACATCACCCAAATTACTGAGGTACTGTGGTTGTCTCCATCTTTTAGAAGATGCTATGGAGCATACCATTTCAGGTATGTTTAATCTTACCTTTTGACAAAAGGAGAAATTAAGTGTTTTGGGTTTTAGTTGTTTTTTCTCCTTCTTGTTGTGGTGGGGTTTTTTTGTTTCCCCCCTCAAGGTGATATTCTTTGATGCATTTTTCAGTCTTTGCACAGGTCCAAATCACCAGCCATTGAAGAAACTGAAAAATTGCCCACTGACCTTTGCTTATTTGGGTCAGATCCTAGATATCCGTCCCCTGTATAAGAAGATTGTATGCTGACTGTTCATAGTTCAGAACTATGGATCTCCTCTCTCTTCTTGAGAAGTGGTGCCTGCACTACAATGTGCCCTTGAAAGTGGCACATGCACTCCAAGAATGAGTTTGAGACTTAAGATCAGGATCTTTATGATCTTACCCTGCTCTGTGGTGACAGGCACCCTGGAAAAACAAACAACACTGCAATAGTTTGAGTTGGAGTGAGAATGGTGTTACTTCTGTGGTGGCTTTCTTCACTATGAGACTGAAATCTCTCCATAGAATTATGTTGTTGTTAATGATGTTTCTTGCTGTAGTTCTGCTGGGGAGACTGAAGTTCACCTTGGTGTTAAAATACTAGCTAAAGAACTTATTTGATTTCCAAAAGCCCCACAAAATAACACAAATCTAAGAAAACCCCCTAAGAAACCAACAAACCAACCAAAAAAACCCATTCCAAAATCATTGTTTTTTAAAGAAGCTCTAGAAAGATAATCTTAATTCATGAGATGGTGGTGACATGAATGTTTCTCCTAATCAAGCATAAATTTCTTCATTTGGACAATGGTTTTCAATTGATTTTGGTTTGTGGGCACACAGAACTTTTCCTTGGTTCATGCTCTAACAGAAAGAATAAACATTTGTAGCTTATTCTTCAGTATATGAATTTGGTTTTTTTAAATAACTATTCTCATGTTTTAGACATAACCTATGAACCACTATTTTAAAAAGGTTTAAACAACATTTGATTTTCTTACACATTTTTACTACCTTCATAATCGATTATGTTGATAAGACATTTAAAATGACATTTAGAATTTCATAATTAAAAAAAAAATATTTTGTTGCAAGAGGAAAACTAAAAAAATGTTGTGTATGTTTAGACTGTGAAGAATATGAGTACATAATGGTATGTTGGAATTGGAGAGTAGAACAATTGCAAGTGGAAGTGGAAAAAAAAAGATAATTCCAATTCAGTAAAGTTTATAACAAATTCATCAGTGTTGTGAAGTTTGACTTAAAAGAGGATTGACTTTTATGAAGACTGATAAAAAGATGATTAAAAAGAGAGTTGATAAGTAGATGAGTATTGTTCAACATGGATGTCTGGACATCTGGCAGATGTTACTCTGGGCCCCAAGGAATGGACAAGTTTAATTTTAGCCTTAAAAAGGAAATGGGAAGAACTTAAGTCTTATAATAGTACAACTTACAGTTTAAGGAAGGTTGCTTCAGAAAAGCCCAGAGATGTCTTTTGAAATCTGGAAGTCCCAGAAACAAGTGCAAATTAGTTTTTCCTATTGAGTTTTCCTATTATTCCAAATGTGTTAGAGTTACAATATAAGTTGAGATTGCTGCAGTTTGCTGTGACACTTTCTCTGTGTGCTGTTGTGGATAATTTCTTTAATTGAGCAGAACAACAGTGCTTTGTAGTAAAAAACTACATAAAAAGGACTTAAAAGTCCTTTCTTAAAAGAAACTGGTGAATAGCTATGTACTGTTCATTAACTAACATTGTCCCATTATGAAACTTCCCCAAGCAAACTTAGGGACAAATCCAAAATCCCCCAGTGAAATATTGAAGAGAGTAATTAGAAAAAACATGCTGCTAGAGGTAGGAGATCCTGTTTTCACAAATCAGGAAAGTCTACAAAGGCCAAGATGTCTGTGTAATGTCATGTATTTTTTTTTCCTTATATTTTGTTGCTTCCAATCCATTGTAGAAGAAAAATAATGTAAATGCTCTCCAAACAGATACTTCTCAATTTTGAAATAAAGTAATATGTGTTTTGTGAACTTGTTCTAGATGGAGGTGTTCTGCTGCTAGTGCCAGAACTGTATGATTGACTTGCATGCTTGATCAGGATGTGTTCAAGTACGAACTTCTAACTTCATCAGTCCAAATGCTTGCTTGCTTTTCAAGTGGTTGCTTTATTCTAGAGTACTAAATAGTCAATCAACCTATGAGCCCATAGGAGGTGAGCAGGGGGTCTGCAAAGTGTTAATTGAGGAGAGAATGAGAAATGCCATCTTACTCTCCAGAGAGTGAGAATAATTTTGAAGTGGGGAAAAAAACAGGAGCATGATGAGAATGAAGGTTCCTTAAACATCTGCTAACTTCTCAGAGAGAGGAACTCAAATTGGTTGAACAAGAGGTGCTGGAGATGGTGGTGTGATGCAAGTCCTCAGCTGCTGGCAGAGACACAGTTAACATTGTAAACGGTTGAACTTCAGCATGGCACTTCTCCAAATGAGTTGACTGTTGAAAATAAAATGTTCCAGAAGAACTGGGAGAACAGGAAAGAAGTTAAAATAGCATGGTTTGTATGCCAGTGCTGAAAGAAGAAAAGGGGGGAGGAAGGGAGATAGATCAACTTATGATAATTATCTTGTTGGTTGTAGGAAAAAAAGGCTTTAGTAGAAGTTTCCAAATGAGGGGACTATATTTAATAGAACATAGTCTTCATTTGGGTCCTGAGTTTTGGAAGTATTCTTCTGTTTTCAGCTTGTGTTTGGGAAGTTGGGCATGCAGGTAAACAGAAAATCATGTGAGACTGTTTTGGGTTTTGTTCCATTTTGTTCTTTTAACTTTAAAAACAATACCAAAGATCTAAAGTCTGCTCGTCATCTCTTGACCTTTATGAAGCTGTGCTGGAAGTTGCATTACAAATACAACTCTGAAGGGGCTCGAAGGGAGAGGGTTTGAGATGAGGAAAGATGAGTCTTTGGTGTCTTATAATCAAACACAGTCTTATGTCCAGTATAACTTTTTTTTTCTGTGTTCTCTTCAGTTCTTTGGGAGTTGAAGGTCTTGATACAGTTGCTTTGTTCAGCTTGAGGTAGCATATGTTACTGCAGTAATTCAAAATAACCTTGCATAATTGCTACTTCAGGGAACTCTTCTTTAAACAGTGTTTGGAAAAGACCCTTCCCTCGCCACTGGTTGTGACTGTTCTGTAGTAATTTCTGAGACACATTGAGTATCAGAACATCAGTCCCACACCTAGCAGCAGTGCTGTACTTTTTTATTTCCCTTTGATCTAAAAGTCTCATAGTTTTTGGCTAGTCTTTGTGGTATAATTCCAGACCTCCACAGCTGCTCTCTAAGTGGAGTACAATGGGGTTTTGGCCTGGGCTAAAGGCAGCGTTTTTGGTTAGAAGATTGTAAGATCCATCAAGGGAAGCACTTAATTTAGTTTATTTTAGTTGGTAATTTAAGGAAGATGGGAATGAGAGATCTCAGGATGTTCAGGAATTGTTCTTGAGTGGAGTCAAATACAGTCTCTTTAAGAACACTTGTTTAATAATGTCAGCATAAAGAGCTGTAGGCACACCATCAATGTCATGAGTGATTAGGAAGGACTTACTTGGAGCTTATAAGGGTAGCAATCATTGCAAGGCCAGTGTGTTGAAGACAAATAATTCTGAGAAAACACTTGATTCACTAGGCTACTTCTATTAGTTTTGAACTAGCTAAATAAAAGATTTCAGTTGTTGAAGTGTGTCACTTGTTACTCCATGGTGGAAAATAAGGCCCTCTAATTGGGATTATGTGAGAAGAAGCTAAGTGCTTGCATTATGTGACTGTGTTTTTTTCTTCTCCTTTCAATTCCAGGAATATGCAATTAATAACTTGCTAGTCATTTAGATAATGGGTGCTCAGCAGCCCTCAGCAGTAGTATTTGCTACACTGGTTACAGGTGCAGGCTCTATGCTGACCTGAAGATTAGGAAGTGGGATGTTCAGCAGTGGCATTACTGTTGCTATTAAAAAGGTCTGGAAAGGGGCCTGAGAACCCCAGCTGCTGTCGTGGTGGAGGAAGTCAGGCCTTCAAAGGATACAAGGATTAAAGTGTCAGGAAAAGTAAATGGTAGCATCAGCACAAGTAGAAAATAGGCAGAGCTATTCAGCAAACAGAAAAGTAGGCTAAGGCATGCCATAATTATGTGTAGTGGAAACTTGCTGCTAATAAAGCAGTGGCGTGGGGTAGAGAGGCAGGAGAGTGATTTTTCAAAACAAAACAAAGGAGACATTGCAGAGAATGATATGGGAAGACTGAGGGAGGATTCAGTGTGCTCGTGATAATGTGAAAGAGAAGACTTTGTTTTGAAAGATGCTAAAAACGGAATCTTCTGATGTACATGTGGTCACTGTTTCCATGGCCTGGTAGGACAATGGGGGCTTCTTTGCATTGCCCGAATGAGCAAACTCTTCCTTTCCGCCTGCAGCTCCTAAGGTTCAAACAGTAGTGCTTCAGGGTGGTATCAGTGGCTGTGGAAAGAAGGCATCACAGGATATTCCTTTTGGGAAGAAGATGGGTCATCCTGGGTTGGACTGTTGTCATGCAAATGGTTCAAAACACAATAGCTACTTATCGCAGGAGCCAGGCAAACACATTCCTCCCACACAGTGTCCCTAGACCTCTCATTGCTGGCAAAGAAAAGGGCTGAATGGGGGAATGTGACACATAGAACCTGTGCTCCAGCAGCACATAGTTTTGAGTTTTCTCCTTATTTGTAAAAAATAAACACCATGGCTAAGGGAAGACCACATGTGCTGGAAGATTTTGGTCCAGCACGATTGTGACATGGAGGGTGGTTCACGTACTTTCTAATTACTTTGAATTGCTGGTGAATTTAATTTAGTGTGCAGCTGGGAAAGGGATCATTAATAAAGGCCTTCCTGTGGTCCAAATGCCAGAATTCAGCTGGCTGATGATGCTGAAAAGTGTTTTTTTTTTTTCCCTTCTGCCTCCCTCTTGTTGATATTAAATTGACAGCTCAAATAGATCCTGGGTCAGAAGTTCTAGAGGGATTGGAGAAGGTGGCTTATGTCAGTGGTGATTGTTTAGCATCTTCTTTCTCATTTCCTTGTTTCTTTCTCTTTTTTTTTTTTTTTTTTTTTCCTTCCTCACCCTGAGTTTTTATTAAACAAAGTGAACACTGCACTCTGGGCTGAACTTGAAACAGCTTGCAGGAGTGCTGGTCTTGAGGTGGATGCCGTGAGTCAAGGATGAGTGTTCATCTCTAGCTGAGCAAACTGCTTTTGGAGAGCACTTAGAGAACCATGGATATTTATTTATTTTAACTCAGACTTGGATTCTTCAGTTCGACTCAGACTCAGCTAGCTTTGTGGACATGTGGCTCTTTGTAATGGGGTTTGGGTCTCTGACCAAACAAAGGAGACCAAAGAATTGGTGTTCAGCCCTTGAAATCTTGCCCCAAATTTTTTTAATTCCTTCAATGATCTATCCCTTTGCCCAGTAAAATAGGCATAATTAGGATTTAACAGGGATGTTGGAAATTAATACTTTGATGCTGGATTCTGCTGGGGGGTGTGTTGAAACAAACTACTGTGTACTTGAGAAAAATCCCTTGTGAGTGGTTTTGTTATGTGAGACTGGAGCAGACCTGCTCTGCTCTTTGTGGAATGGGAACTAGTTACCTGCCACTTTGTTTCTTTGTCACTGCAGTAATTCTGACTGATCTTGTCTTCTCAAGTGTGTTGTTGCTTGTAGTGAGTATAGAAGAGACTAATAGATATACAGTTGGTGATGCAGCAAAGTTTGGGAGGCAGTGGCCAACACAGTAATCTTGCTTTCTTCTGTTCTAAGACAAGTGGCACTTAGGGGGAAAAAAAAGTCAATATGAACAAATTTTTAATGATTTCTCTTCATATTTGATTGGGAGCTTTGGCTTTGCAATTCAGTTTTTCCCTCCCTTGTCTACAGCTGGGTGGCTCTGGCTGCAGGATATGGGACCTCCAGCACTAGTAGGCTCTGAAACCTTGCTTCTATCCTGCTCAGCTAAATAACTTGCCAAGTGTAAAAATGTTAACAAATGGCTGATGGAAAATTGAGAGCAGCCAGACAGCTCTCAGCCTGGTTAATTAGCTCCTTGACTGCTGAATTGATCCTGCCCTGTCATATGGCTGTAGCTTGCAGCCTGGCGAGAAAGGGTTTGGGTTCCTGGCCAGGGTTGCATCCCAAAAGTTGAATTAATGCAACTTGAAGTCAGTATGGACCAATTCCTTTTGGTCTAAATGACCTTTTATCTTTGTTGGGGGAGGGCAGTGGGGAGAAAGCGTATCAACTTTCAGCTATGTCAGGTCATACAGAGGCCAAGTTCTCTTGTCTGTGATCAAGCACATGGTGTAAAACAGCCCAGTGTGCAATGGCATGAGGACCTGGGGAGAGGAGGACTCCAACAGCCCCTCTGTAGGTTAATAGGACTGAAGGCCATGTTGTGCATCAGCATAGATGATAGATGTTGGCTCAGGGCTTGCAGGATGAGTGTGTGTAACCCTTCAGTGGTGCTGGCTCCTGCTGTGTTTCCACCCTGGTAGGCTGAGAAGAAGCTTTTGTTGCTCAAGAGCACAAAGGTTTCTCCTGCCAGAATATCCATGCATGTGTGAGACCTGAAATCCCTGGCTCCAAGGACATAACTCTGTTAGTCACTGGGCCTGCTGAAGGAGTGAGTCAATATATTTGGGTCTCCCGGCTGCATGAATAAATGAGTAAACCTGAATTATTTTCAAATTATCAGATTGCAGAGGTGATAACATACTACAATGAATTTTCCATTCCACACCCTCTACAAATGTGCTGCTCTCCTTCCACTGCAGACCAGGAGGAGGGAAGGCAAGGTTTTCAGTGTGTTCTCCTGAGGAACCACATGAAAACTGCTGAGGTTGTACTCAGAAAATGTCTTTCAGACAAAAAGCCTTGAGTCAGAAGTTGCTTGGCAAGATGACAGACAGGTTGACCAAAGGTTGCATGTGTTGTGTTCTTGCAAAATGAACATGAAATGGTCATTGTCCCCCATGGTTCTTCAGTGCTTCCACAGCTTCACCCATGTTACTTCAGTGGTGTACAGGAATATAATTTGCTTCTGGTATTCTGAAGATATTTATTTTAAGAATTCATGTCTACATAGGTTTGTTAATACTGTACTGTAATATCAGATGGGCTGCTGAGACCTCAAGGGGGTGAGGAATCTATTTTTAGTGTGTTTGAAGGGTAGATGATGTTTCAGGTTGTGGAATGACTTTCTAGGGGGCCTGTCACCATATACCGAAGTTTTGTATGTCATGGCAGTGGAGGCCAGTCATATGATGATGAGCTAGTAACTTAAATGGGACATAAAAAAAAATAAATCCTGCTCTTTGGGGAAATTTTAAAGATAGATGGAGCTAAAATGCCACACAGTCTGTTCTCATCCTTGTTTCCTTGATGTGCTGAAGACATCTAATCCTCTTTACAGGTGAATTAAGCAGTCTGCTTATGAGCTGAAGGCAATACCTGCTGATCTGTTGACATCCAGATTGGAGGGTTATTCATGTCTCAGTAAGACTTTTAGTAATGGATGACCAAAAGAGCATTTTAGTTGTCCAGGTGGTGTGAATAAGATGGTTTGTGATCTCCTTCCTACATGTGATTAACTTCTGATGTGGAAGTTGGGTAATAGCAGTGCTGTCCTATTTAAACACGTATGACACCCCAACCTGCAGAGGTTTGGAGCTTTAGATTGAGAAGACAGCCTCAGATATTGTTGCATGTGTGCAGCAATCTGAACAGTGAATCCCAGTTGTGCTTTGGAAGCACTGCACTGGAGTGGTAGCCATGAAGGACAGATTTTAATGATTTATTATAGTTAGACTTTAGGTGGATTGGCTTCCTATTTTGTTTGGAAGACAGTAAAACTGCAACTTTTACAGGATTCTTCTTACATTCCTGGGATTTTGTTTTGTGTGCAGCCATGTAGCCTTATTTATTTATTTTATAACCCCTCGCTGCCACTGTTGGGAATGCTAACAAAGGCTTTTTAATAGGTCAGACCTCACTACCATTGCATTTTCTTGTTGCTTTAGTACATTTGGTAGATAATAGATGATGGGGGCTAAAGCTCTTATACTGTAAAAGCTCATTCATGTGAATAGTCACTGTGATTTTGAATTTCACTGCAGCTACTCCTTCCTGTGAGTAAACATTTGAAGATCAAATCCTTGGCTGCATGGACTAGTTCTTATGGAGTTTTCAGGGAGGCGTTTGGAAATTACATCTTGAATAGAAGATGCCCTTAACTTTCAACAGCTACCACCTACATACATGAGATGCTCATTTGTGGTTGCATGTGAGGGCATGGTTGTAGCAGATTTGCAAGATTTAGCGGAAGTGTGTGCATTAGATAATTCTTTCACTTCATTCATGTGCTCCTTTTCTTTCATTCTCACTGTTTTGACAGGAGGAGCATGTATGTTATAAATACTCAGCTTTGACTTCAGTCAGTGCTGGCGTGTCCCTGACATATGATTTCATATGACCTTTTTTAGATGTTCTAGTGAGAACGTTCACATTGTTGTGTTGCCTGTAGATGATCTTCATGCATTCTGGAGTGCCATCACTAGCTGGTGGTTTTGGAAGCTTTTGCTTTTTAATTTTTATTTAAATTAAGGGATTGGTTTGAATAGATACTAATATGGTAATGGGCTGTTCAAGGCAGAAGTGCTTTGGATCAGGGTAAATGCAACCTAGGCCCTTTTACAGTGACAGGAGTGTACCTTTGAGTATGTGTACATAATACAAGTTGCTATCCATGTGGTTCATACTGCTGTGGTAGTTCATCTGGCAGATAATTTAAATATTTACTCCAAAAGATCTTGTTCTCTGTTGGTGTGAAGCAGCATTTCCAGTTATTTTTAGGTCATTTTCATCTTAGCAACCCTGTTGGAGATAAACCAGATACAAGCATTCTAAACTGTCCCTGCATTTTGGTAGAAATTAATAAAATAAAGTGTAATGGTTTGGTCCCAAGGGGAGGACAGACCATCTGGTTAACAGAAGGTTAGGCCAAGCAATACAGCACTGAGAGTGCCATAAACCAACCCAGAATATCTGGTAGTGTGTCCAGTTGCTTCATGTATTAAGCATTGAAATGGTGCTTTCAGATCTGCAGAGCCAGCAGTTCTGTTACCACTGCTGTGACGCAGGAGATAATTCTGTTGGGCAAGCATCAGCATGGGGGTGGATCTACAGCACAGGATGTGTAATGTCAACATGAAGCATGGGAGCTGGCAGTAAGAAGGAAAGCAGCCATTTCATGCCAGTGCAGGAAGCCCAAGTAGATTTTTCCCCTCTGCATCTTGTCCTTTTATGCTGCTTTCATGCTTGGTATTAAACGATTACCTTCTGCTTTGTCATTTGAAAACTTCAGCCCAGCAGGGTTTCATTTCTTTCTTTCTCTTTCTGAACCTGGTGGGATGTTTTTTTGTTTTGGTTTGGTTTGGGGTTTTTTTTTGTGTGTGTGGTTTTGGTTTTGGTTTGGTTTTTTTTTTTTTTTTTTTGAAAAAGAAAACAAATGAAGTGCACTCCAAAAGCATGTCTGATGGATTACAGAAAGGGCTGAAGGGCTGAGCAGATCTCAAGAAAGAGAAGAGTTCTGTCATGTGCAAGTCCTGAGCTTCAGATGAAGTTTCTTTGTAGATCCTTTTGGCTTTAGTGCAGAGACAGTTTGTTCAAAAGCTGTAACCATTTGAGAACCTTGTACTGCGGCTGTGAAATGCAGAAGGTATGAAATGCTGCAAGTGATATTGTGTAGACTTTGGAACTCCTGTAATTACTAAGAAACTTTAGAAAGCTATTGTAACTGTTTCTGCTTACTTTTTAGCAGAAATCCACTATTAGAATGCCTTTGTCCTATTTGGCTAAAGCTGGTGTCAAATAACTGCAACACTATTTTTTTTTTTTTTTAATAACCAAATATTGTTACATGTCTGTCTAAATTTTCGGGGGAAAAAAAAAAAAAAAGGATTTCTAAATAAACTTGCTAAGCATTCTGTGGACTTTAAAGTGTAGTGATATGTCTTCTGCCAGCTCAGTCACACACTAGTCAACTGGTTTGCGTTTTTTCCCCCCTATGACATTTGGAGATACCTTCCTGCATCTGCATCCTGGGAAGCTCTAGTATACCAGAGCTTGCTTCTTGATGGGCAGAGCAGAACTGAACTTCATAATTGGAGCTCTCATGGTTTCCATTGCCTGTTCAGCAGGATCTTCAAAGAATGTATTACAGATCCCCTTGAATGAGTCCTTGTCTTAGATGCTGTTCTGTGGTAGCCCTGCAAAAGTATGACTTTCTTCACATGTTCCTAAGAACTGGAGTGGGAGTGTGGGAGTAGTCAACCCACAGGTATGTTTTCCCAGTTGCAGTCTGGTGATGGGAGGAGGGGACGCATATAAAACATGGCTTGTGTGTGAAGACTGTTTGTTCTGCTCTGCAGTAACTTCATCCTTACACAGTCCTCCGTGCTCCATTGGCCCCATTCAGATATTTTGGTTGAAGCTATGGGAGTCTAGCACTTCTGTACAGGGCGCTGGCAAAGAAATGGCACTGAAGAATTATATGAAACTCAAACATCATCTCTCAGGGCAGAACTTCTTCTTGGTTCCAAAGATAACTCCATGTTGTGGTAGCTGTTTCAGCATCTGAGCTATTAAGGATGGAGGAAAATCAGAATTTTTCATACAGGATGGTCACTCTGTCCTGTTGATCCATGTAATTTCCGTTGCCGGTCGTATTTTGTAGTGGCTGGTAATTTTGTGCTTTTTCTAGTGGTGTTGAACAGTATTTAGAACATACTGGAGAATGTTCATCAGAAGTGCTTCTTCATATGCAAATGCATAATGCCACTAGATATTGTCTGCATGTTTTCTCGTAGACCATCTCCGTACTGCAAAAAAAATACATTGTCCTTGACTTCTTCATACTGAAAAAGGTGCTACTTGCTGAAGATAGTTTATTATAAATAACTACTAAGATGATAATCTCACCACAGCATGCTTGGCAGTCTTCCACTGAGTTAGCCTGTTTCAGCAAGGAGCTGTCGCTTAAGATACAAAGCAATCTGCAGGGACATATGATCACACACACTGACTGTTTTCTCTGTCATCATGGATGCCTCATCATTTCCTGTGTCTGCAATTAGGAACTGGAATTATTATCTGGTAAACCAGCAGGATCTAGCACCAGAAAGGTGGACCTGAGTTCCTATCTCACAAACATTTGGTTACAGAGAGGTTCTCAGTTATGGAGGCACTTGTAGGAGAATGTGTGTTGGACATGGTTGTGGGTTGGCTTTTGTTTTNGTGAGTTTTTTGAATTTAAAAAGTTTGTACTTGTTTGTGGTACATGGCTGTTGAGTTACCATGTTATTGCAACAGTTATGTGATGGGTATCAGTGGATGTTGTATGCAAACTTCCTTTCAATTAGAGTGCTGGCAAGTGTTTGTCTTTTATTTGTTTAAAAACAATTTGATCAGGCCATCTCTACTGCATTTGTTGACAGTATAATATGAATCAGATGTCTTTCTAACTTCCATGTTACTCATGGATTCTGTTCTTTTGTGCCTAAAGCTTCCAGTCCTAATAACTTATATTTCAAGCCTGGGCATCTCTGGTTGCTTGGAAGTATGGAACATAGTATTTAGTGGAAGCAATTGGTAAGATTAGAGGGGAATAAATGAAGATACCAACAATGTTGATGGAATTTTTTTTTTCTCCTGGATTTGGCAGATCATGTTAAATCCTGTATGTACCTCAACAAGGTCAATGAGAGAGCAGGACATGAAGAGTTTAGTCAGACACTGACATGCAAGCCTTAATATCAGCTGGTTTGGTTGTTTTCCAAAACCTTGCAAGTGCTTGGAATTAACTGTCATCTGGACAGAGACATGCTAACTCTTCATTTAGTGATGGTATCCTTCCCTACAAACTCCACAAAGGTTCTGTTCTTTTCCTGTGGAATTGTGGGAGCAGATTAATGATGGAACGGTTTCTGCTTGCACATCAGATGAAGTAATTACTGGAATTGGTTCCCGATGTTCAACGTCCCATGCATGACTGTGGAGGATTCTTCATGTCTTAATATCTGACCTAGATGCCTTTGCACTTTGGGATGGCTGCTCAGAGTCTTTCATGTCCATAAGTTGCCTGACTTGGATGACCTTGTGTCTTTAAGGAAAATCCCGTGGAACAGTTAGCTTCAACCTTACTGAAGGACACATTCTGAAGAGCTAGCTCATTAAGCAAGCTTTGAAGGGTGTGCTCTGCAGAGCAGCTTCCTGTTATTTGGTTAATGGTTGACCTAGTTCTATTGCCATATGCCTCCTGGAACGCATTCTAATATAAAATATGTGCTAAAGCAAGACTGGGATAATAGAAGGAACGTCAAAGCCTCTATGAAGCAGAAATCATATAATGCTGTTGCATTTTGGGGGGTATCGCAGTTACTAAAAATGGCAATATCTTCATGGAACTATACTGATTCTGATTGCAAACTCAGGAGTATTAAACAGAGCCATTTATGTAATTTTTTTTTCAGACTGGCCTTGCACAAAAGGTTTGTATCAGTAATTCCCTGTGCTCCGTATGTGAAGCTAAAGTTAGGTAGTGAAGCATTCAGAGTGATATTACAGCTGTGAGAAAAGATTAGATTAGATTTGGCTAAAGGCAGGAGGATTTTTTCCCTGTGGTAGGTGTTTTTTCCATTGCAACCATGGATTAGCAAATTTTTTTCCTCTTTAAATGCTGGCTAGAATCCAGAAATGGGTATTCAAGCTTTTACCTGATAACAGAGATGACACAGCATACTCATACACATACTTACACTTAGGCAAAAATACAAGGAATTTGGAGGTACTAGATAAAGTTCAACGTCCAACCAGAATGAGCCTAAAGTTCTGAAGAACCTATGGTGTTTTCTGGTTAATTTGATTTTGTGCCCTAGGAAAAGGAAGGATGTATGATAACAACTGTTTTCATAAGTAGTGTGCATTATGGTAGAACAGGGCGAAGGGAAAATTAAAGCCATGCTTTGTAACCTTTTGAGAGCTCGTGACTCTATCAGTAGATGTGGTGATTTATTTTTCTTCTGTCAGTGTGGGAAACTGAACTGCTTACCAGACATACCACTATGAATTTTCATATACCCAGGCAGTAGCTAACCTTTGTCTCTTCAGTTGCAGATGGCTTGTAAGCAGTCCAGGTGTGAATTCTGGGCAAAGGTATGTCACCACAATGGTGGGGGTGGCTGGGGCCAGCCCAATTTGTCTGCGTGGGAAGAACTAAGCTGTCAGGACCTGTAAAGGCAGCTGTTGCTGATCAGCACGAGAAGTGCCTCACCTTCAGAGCAGTGGTGGGATGTCTTGGGAGTCATAATCCATCTTGCACCTCTTAACTCCTGCAGTGTGAGCCCATTCTTGTGCTTCTTGTGACTCTGGGCTCATTTGGTGAGGCTAGGCATATTTTGGCATGTTTGCCTAGGATACATGTAGCGACAGCATTTATGCAGTTTCCCCTTCTTCCTTAGAGTGTCACACTGAATGGCGTTTTTGTAGGAGAGCCGCTGGATCTGGTGGAGAACAAAACTGCAACATTTTTAGTGGGACACAATGTGTTGTGTGAGCTGCAATCATATTGGTCATGGAAAAAAATAAATAAAGAATCTCTGCTCTGCGACTGACACAAGCACAGCTATTTGTGCAACCTGATCAGAACAAAGGATAATGCTTCTGCTGCAAGATCAGACAGATCTGACGTTTCAGCAGGCTGAGCAAATGAATGGCGGAAGTGGTCCGCCTCCTCTTATCCATTGTCTCAAAGATGCAGGCTCATGGAGAAGAAAGGGAGTTTGAATAGGGCTTCTGAAGGAATATGCTGCTTTGTGTTCTGTGGGAAGAGAGCAAGGAGGAGTTCTAGAAGTTCTCTGCATTGGCAGGCTGACAGGCTTGTAAGAGGAAAATGTGGCAGTGGACTACTGGTGTTGAACGAGCACTTTCTCTTCTGTAGCCTGCCTAGGAAATCTTAACTGTTAATAGAAAGCTGGTTAAATCTTCCAGGCCTGGAATATAGGACCAAGCCTACCTTGAAGGAAGGTCAGTCAGTGTAGAAATCCAATGAACTCTGACCTCCTAGTAAAGAATGATTTGACTTTTTTTTCTTTTTTCTTTCCCCCCTTCCCCTTCTTATCTTTCCCTGTCTACCCTGGATACCTCACCTTTGTGTTTTGGGACACCTCTCAGTTGTGTTCTTGATAAGATTTTTGCATAGGAAGAGCTGGACTGATCAAATTACTGCAACAGTCAGAATCTTCTGCTTGGGAGATTCCTGCTGTTTCTCTTGCTCCAGCTGTCAAGATGTCATAGTCAAATTAACCCAACTGGGATTTTAGTGGCAATCTCCCCTTTTAAAGGCATAATGAATCCAAGGAAATGTGAGAAGGGAGAGAGCAGGACAGGGATTTTTGATAAGCAGGGCAGAATTGAGGGTTGCTTCACATTCCAGAACTATAATATATGAATTCCAGCCTCAAGGGGGATTTCATCTGAGAAATTAATCGTTTAGAGGGAGGGGTGTAGAATTTATATCAGTATCATAGCTTGTTAGATCTCTATATATTACCTTTTTGCATGGTTCCTGGGAGTAGAGCTTGCTAGCAGTTAGATGTCTCATGATCAGAAGGCTTTCATATGGAACCAGTTTTCTTTACAGTCAAGCATCTCTTGGCTCAGAGACCCATAGTTGTCATTTTTTTTAGCAAGCATGCTATTTTTCTTTCTTTAACTTAATGGAGATTAGATTTGTGTCTGTGATAACAGAAGCAGTCTTGGCTATCCATGAGATCCCTTCTGTCTTTTGTTTTCCCCACATACAGCCTAGAAGATTGTGTCAATTCAAAAGAGAAGTAATTAGTTCCACAGGATGCTGACAGTCCACCATTACCATTCAGTGGGGATGAAGTTGCTGCTTTAGAAGCCCAGTTAAAAAAGCACATCAGAAAGTCATCAGATTCCTTGAGTGCAAGTCTGTGTTGAAACTTTTAAATGTGTGATGACTAAGCTTTCATGATCAGCATGTTAATATCAAAAAGGAATTGTGAAAATTCATGGAATCACACAGTCACACAATGGGTAAGGTTGGAAAGGCACCCCTGGAGGTCATCTGGTCCAACTTCCCTTCTCAAGCAGAGGATATTACTCAGGGTTGTGTCCTGATGACTTTTTAAGATCTCCAGAGTAGAAGTGCTCATTCACCCTGACAGTAATGAAGTTCTTCCTCATGTTCAGGTGGAACTCGCTGGGCAGCAGTTTCTGCCTGTTCCTCTTGTCCCATTGCTGGGCACCCCCGAGCAGAGCCTGGTCCATCCTCTGGAGGGGTAAACACCCCCAGCTCCCTCAGCCTTTCCTGGTCACAGAGATGCTCCAGTCCCCTCATTATCTTTGTAGTCTCCACTGGACCCACCCCAGGAGCTCCACATCTGTCTTGAGGAGTCCAGAACTGGACACAGCACTCCAGATGTGCCTCACCAGGGCTGGGCAGAGGGGCAGGATCCCCTCCCTGACCTGCTGGCAATGCTTTAGCTAATTCACCCCAGGGCACCATTGTCCTCCTTGGCCCCCAGGGCTCGCTGCTGGCTCAGGGACAGCTTGTTTTCCACCAGGACCCCAAGGCCCTTCTCCTCAGAGCTGCTTTCCAGCAGAGCAATCCCCAGCCTGTATTAGTGCCTGGGGTTATTCCTCCCTGGGTGCAGGACCCTGCACTTGCCTCTGTTGAAGTTCAAATGGTTCTGCTCTACCCATCCTTTCAGCCCCTCGAGGCCCTTCTGAGTGGCAGCACAGCACTCTGGGGTATCAGCTGCTCCTCCCAGTTTTATACCAGCAGAGACCCTGCTGAGGAGGCACTCTACCCAAACCCATTAAATGATACTGGACCCAGTATTGAGCCCTGGGGTCACCACTAGTTACAGGTCATCAACTAGACTGTGCCACTGATCACAATCCTCTGAGGCATTCCATTCAGCCAGTTCTCAATCCACCTCACCATCCTTCTGTTTATTCTTAGGAGGGTTAAGGTTAAAACCATCCCAGAGGATTTGCCGTGCTGGGTTTGACCCAACAGAGCCTCCAGCATTAGTTTCCAGCTTCTCTGATCTAGAGGAAGTCCTGTTAGGGACAGGAAATAATATTACATGGGTTTTTTTTCTCCTTTACTCAACCATAGTTACACACCATGTCTAAACTAAGTCAGTGTTATTTGGACAAGGTGATCAAAAGTGGATATATTAACAAAATGTCTAATAAAATTAGTTCAGTGGGCTTTCAAACCATACCTGATTGAGGACAGGGGAAAAAAATCTCCCATGTGGACCTAAATCTACAAAAAAATCAAGGAGTGTTCTCTCAAGTGATAAAGATTTGAGTCTGAAAGTGAGTTCTTCCTGAAAGAACAGTATCAGCCTGGTGCTAAGCAGAGATTAAAAGGTCAGTTGTGTATCAGTGAAGGGTGAAAAATGATTTCTTACTGTCTTTTGCCTACTCACCTTTTCAGGAAACAGGAGGCACAGCAGATCTTGGCTAGGTTTGGAGATCTTGAGAAAAACATCCTTTGAAGCAGTTAAAACTGTCAAATTTATATTAAAGAGATCTTATATTTGTGGAATATTTTTATTATTTTTTTAATAATAGGACTCAGTAAGATGGTAGACAGCTGGACCTGTCACTGTTTTCTGAAAAGTCAGAGCACTGTGCCAGTCATAAAGCTGATAATGTTTTTGTAAAGGAAAAATAAAAAGGATATATTATAGCCTAGATATAAGAGAAACCATGAAGGATGGGCTTGCGTGAAACTTTGAGTGAGAGCAATGTGCTTGGCTTCTCAGTTGTCTATCATGTCAAGCAAGGAGGCCTGAAGTTCATGTGTCCAAAAGTTGAATTTTGGAATTTACCCATTATACTTAAAAGACAACAGCAGACTCTTGGGCTGTCATCAAATATTCCAATGGAGCTGAGCTGAAGAAGGAAAATGACCAAAACATGTAATTGTACCATCTTTAGATCTAATATCTTTAGTGCCTTTCCCTCCCCCCACCCCCCCCAAATAAAAGGGATTGAGAATTGGGTCAGTGCCTCAGGGATCATCCAGATGGAGGCACCTGCTTTTGCAGCTCTAAGGAGAATGGGACTGTTGGATAAGAGAACCTCATGCAGAGAGTGCAGGAGACTCACAGATCTCATTGTCTGTTGGCTTTTCTGGACTATCCGAAAATACTTTTGAAGCTTTCCATGACCAGCGTAAGTAATGACCTTGCTTTGATGGATCAAACAAATAACACCAGTGTTGTGCCTTTGAGAGCCCTTGATCCCAAAGAGAAAAGCAAGGGTTTTCCTCTTCATTTTGGACCCCTTCCATTCAAAACAAAAGCATCCCACAGGTCAGACAAGAAGGGTATCTGACAGGATTTAAAGAGACTTTTCCTTTTTCCGTCTGTTTTCTTCAGCAGTCATTTATTTTTTATAATATATTGGACCTAAAAGATTGTCATTCACTTTATATCTGTAACAGATGAAAATGTGGAACAGAAAATGCTCCGTGACTCATTCAAGAAATGTGTTGGCTTTGTAGTCTATGTGGACTTGAAGACTCTTGTATTCCTTCTAAATTAGGGGGAAGTGAACCTGCAAAGTGGTAGATATAATTTAAAGTGCTTAGAATGTTAGCTAAGTGGACTAGGACAGCATTTAGATGTAGAAAAGCAGGACATTCTGTCATCCTGCTGCTGATGTGTGCAAGTACTGCTCTTGGAACAGTAAATCCATTCCTGGAAATGCTGGGGATAGTAATGATTTGAAGTCTGGAAAATTGTGCTTCACTGTGAAAGCTTTCAGGTAGTCCATGTCTCCCTTTCAGAGGTCTTCCGAAGTGACATTTGGAGGACTAAAAGCAGCTAATCTGCCAGGCTATGTCCAGTATTATAGGAACCTGGAGTCCCAAGCCATAAAAAGATGCAGTAGCTGGAATTAAAGACTAGAAAATGCTGGTTATATAAACCATTCTTTATTTTTGATTTAATAGTGGAAAAAAAAAAAATTAAAAGCTGTTAGAATAACTAATGGACTCTGTAGAAAAAGTCATAAGCTGTCAAACCCAAGTGTAGTTTCTCTTCAGATGCTGTGGTGGGAGACTGGCCTGACTGTTGCCATTGAGTTGGTTGTGGAGAACTTGTGTAGTTGTAGAAGCTGTAGGAGAACCTTCAGCAAGATGGCTCTCACTGCTGTCAAGTCAGGGATTAGCTGTTTTAAAGAACAGCTGATGAGAGTGTTGCAGTGTATGGGGAGAGTGAGGAGGTTGAGTTTAAAACTCTGATTGAGTTTTACCAGGATGTGCCAGAATGTGAAAGAAGATTCCTTCTCACCTGGCAAAGAAATGGGAAGCAAATAACCAAATTAAGTGAAATTGTAAGACTGACAGTGGGTTTATAGTTAAGAGTTTGGGCTTGATTATCTGTAGCAGGTTTTCCTCCATTTCCCTGTTTGGGCTTAAAACTGTGGACAAATGATTTGCATTTTGTTCACCAAGTGAAATCAATGTAGAAGATTGGTGGAAGCTGCCTTCCTCTTAAAAGTTAGATGCATTTTTTTGTTATCTCTACAGCAGAGGAAATTAAGAAATGGAACAGGTTTTTTGTAGTCCTGACAGAGCTACTGTAGACTTTCACATTGTAGTTTCTAAAGGATAAGTAAATCTCCCAGCCAGAAGACCTCTGTTTTCCTCTGAACTCTACAGCCCAGCACTTTGGTCACCCAGAGCTTTAGTCCTGGTTTTACAGAGTGGAACTAGAGCCTTTTTGTCCTGTGGCTACCACAGAGGTGGTTGTGGCACAAACATCCAATCAGAATTTGTCAATGTGTCAGTTTCCTAGAGTAACTCAACTTTCTATTGGAGATTGCCCACCAAGCTATCTGATATTATTATTATTATTATTATTATTAATAATAATAATAATAGTAGTAGTAATAGTAATCATCTATTCTGCAGTGTAATGGTCTTGTTCATTTTTTGTTAGATACCTTTCAAAATCTTTAGTCTGTTAAGGATGACAAATCTAGGAAACTTTGAGATAACTCTTTGTCTTCTGTGCTTGTCAAAGACTTTAACAGTAAGCACCATCATTAGAGCCTCTCTTTTGATAACTGATGCACAAACAAGTTCATTTCTGGGAAAAAATGGTACATTAGCTTGGTTTCGAAGGTCATGCAGCCAGTAGAGACCTCACTGTAAATGCTTTTATATTTGACTCTATAAACCAATTACTACAGCAGGATGAAGGATGGTTTTGATTCCCTAATTGACAGCTTGTTTTCAGTTCTTAATTTGTAGTTTCAGTTTTGGAAGACTGCTTTCAAGATTCAGAACTCTGTATCGCAGTAGTCTAATGGGAGAAGTTAGAAGACAATGGGAGAAGAAAGGGGTTCAGGAATGAAGAAGTAGAAAGGTGTCTAACTTGTTGCCCTTGTTTTTGGAATAAATGACTATTTTAACCTGTAAATGACACTGAGATTGGTGGTGGCCTCCCATCATGAAATGCAAGTTAAGATAAGATAAGATAAGATAAGATAAGATAAAATGAGAAGGTGACTTCCTCTTGACAAACCACTCTTTCTCCATTTCTCTCCCATATTCTGTGTAAAATCTTTCCCCCAGGCATGGGTGCAAAGAAGCCCTCTTGACTTTTAACTTGAATGTTTCCTTCCTTCGAGTAATCAAGCCTACAGATATAGACCCTGTGTGCTCAGCTGAAAAGGAAACCACTTTTTTTTTTTGGACAGTGAACCTTACTGCCAAAATGATCTTGTACTGCAGGTGGCTTAGAGGTACATGATTCAAGTTAGCTTTGCAACACATCTGAAGGGCAGGGTCTTCAGGAAGGGTGAACCATACAACCAGTCTTGTGATTAGCAAGTCTGGTCCTGCTTGCTTCGGCTGCTGAGACCTTGAAGATTCATTGCAGATTCTGCTTTCAGGTAAGGAGAAACTCACTCCTGTTTTGACCCTCCACTTCATAGTAAAAGGCTGTAGTAAGTACATAAAGCTCTGGTCCTCAGCTGGGGAAAACAGGCAGAACTCCAGCAAATTTCTCTAAATAAAAAGCTAGAGAAATCTCTAAAACCACAGCAGTTACTGGGACTTGCACAATATTCTGCAGCTCGTAAGAATACAGCAGCATGAAGCTGGAATGACACTGATGGCTTAATATTTTTGTGACCTCTTGGGTTTTTTATGAGAACAAAAATCTTTAGGAGAGAACTTTGCTCCTGTTCTCTTGGTGGTATTGGCTTGTATGGCTTTGTTTTTCTTTGAAAACTGATAGCAGAAGACTATCCAACCTTCAGGAGTGGAGCCATTATATGTGGGGCTGTGCAACAGGAGCCAAAGTTTAAAAATAAAATACCAGGCTGCCTTCCTGGGGATCCAGACATAGCATACACACACAGACACAGACACACACGCGCAGGATCTTGACTGACCACAGTTATATCAGTTACTGAGTTCAGAGCAACAGACAATGAGAACCAAAGAGGGAGTCTTGTTCCTCAAAAAGAAAGAGGAAGAAACACAAGACTTCTGTAGCCTCAGATACCAGTTTCTGGTGTGTATGGGAGACTGCTCAGCAGCAGCAGGGTTGAGAGACAGTGAGACCAGGTAGCTGCAAGGCATTCCTGGTGATGTCTGCTGTAGGACCTTCCCAGCCCTCCCTGTTCTCTCCTTCATTTTCTCTGCACTACTGAGTAATGGTTCTGGGCAGAGCAGTCTTTTTTGAAAAGGTGTGCTTTACTTAAGACATAAAGGTAGTGGCTTTTATTTCATACCGAGTGTTGAGTGACGAGGATGCCAGACATCTTCAGGAGAAAGGAAAGGCCACCTCTTTTGGCTTCAGAGGATACACGTCACTGGCATTTTAATCTGCTAGACTGCAGGAACAGATGATCAGATCATCTTTCTAGAAGATCTGGAGAATGAGAGGCGTACAGAGGAGATAGTAGATAGACCAGGAAGAATTATTTATGCCAGAAAAGCAAAAAGTCAAGGTTTAATGCCAGAAATACAGTTTGGAAAATGAGGTAAGCTATGCTAGAAAGAAATGATCTTTTGAAAGAAAAAGTGACACTACTCAGATAAACAGTTTATGAACCTAGGAAGATAAAATTCTCGATTAATTATCAATGTAGACAGGGATGAAGAATGGGAAAGATTTAACTTTTTTTCCCCCCTGCTTCCCCAAAATGCTGACGTCATACCAACTTCCAGACTTTGTGTGGTAATTGTCAGCTGGGCTAAGGGTGGGAAATCAGGGTTCTTCCAGTGGCTTGGTGTGAAGCAACAGGATGTGTTCTTCCCTCAGGTGACATGACAGAAACTGTGTGCAGGAAGCAGCTGTGCACAGTGTTATCTGCCTGTATGCCACCTCAAGGTAGTGTGCTAAAATATTGGAGCCTGTGCTTTTGACTGCGTGGTGTGGGCAGATGCAGTTTCCATAAAGAAAACTCTGATCCCCAGATGTACCTCATAGTAAATGCAAACTGAATTTTTAGCTAGGTGTCTTCCAACTGCAGCAGGAATGTTTGTATATCTCAGCTGACAGCTACAGGCAGGAAAAAAAACACCCAAAGAAGAGGTGTTACCACTTCTCATCTCTGCCCAGGCAAAGTAACAGTCACAGCTGCCCATGACACACTTGGCTTTTGGCAGAGCTCAGGCTGGTTCTGCTCTGCAGACATAGGATGAAGCATGCTCAGTATGTTTCCTTCAACAGGAGTGCCAGCAGTATCTTGGATTACTACAGAGACTGCTCTGTGTCTGTAAGCTCCTTCTGTAGGGTTTCGGTGCACATTAAACAGGATCAGGAGTCCTTGGTAGGCTGTGCATGGCTCTGAGCACAGAACCTTTTGGAAAGTTGTGTTTCCTCAGACATCCATAACCCGAACACTTATTTTATTGAAGTCTTTCAGATAAACCATACCAGCTTTACATACTGGTTGAATGTAGACCAAAGGTGATGTTGTAGCCTAAAGGATTTGATTCTCTTACAATCCAAATGTTTTTTGAGAAACCCATAAAATATCTGCGTCTTGTTTGTGGTGATGTACTAACAATGAAGGATAGGTGCAACTGTCAGCCTGTGGAAACTAATTGCTTGGTTTGTTCTCATAAATTTTGTTAGCCCCGGTGGAGTGGAAGTGTGCACATGCTTTGTGGCTCCAGCTAGCATGAGTGAAAGACAGGTCTGATTAAATCAAACTTCCTCTTCTTTGCCTTGAATACCTCCTGCTTACCAAAGACATTGAGGAAGACCCAGAGTGTTCCTATTGCAGATGTTTTTGTAAATGTGCTATAAAGAAGATTCTCTTTGGTGACTTCTAGTAAGTACTGATGGGTTTTTCTCCAGACATTTGCTAGAACAGAAGAATTGGTATCATGTTGCCCTTTATTTAGAATAGTTTGAGAAAGAGTAGAAAGATTCAGTAGTTTGGGCAAAGTCATACTAAGAGAAAACCCTCTCAGATCATACAAGAATTTCTGTTTTTTTCACTGTCAGTCCTGCAAAACAAATGTTCTTCTTCATCCCCATATAAAGTTCCCCTTTTGGACGGCCACTGTTTTTTCCATGTCCCTTCTACCACTGTGATCTCAAATAATAAGAGGATTAGGCCATGTTCACCATCTCTAAACTCTCTCTCCACTGGTATTCTTCTCTGCAGCTCTGCAGACATTTTGCTGAGCTGACCTAAATTCTTCTGCAAAAGGCCTGGATTCTGTGCAGAAGGCTGGAAATGGCAACTCCGGTTAGAAAGAAAATACAAAGATAAATAAAGAGCATCAGTTACATACTTGTGTGTGGTGTTTTGATTTGCCCCTGCTCCTGAAATTTTAATTTCTTCTCTGCTGGAGAGCTTTTCCTTTCTTCTGGTTGCGGGAAGTTAGCACTGGGATTTCAGGGACACAGAACAGTAGTGTGGCATAACAGGGAAGAGATGGAGCCTGGAAACCCACTTTGTGCTGCTGGCTGTGCCACAGACCAGCTGTGTGACCTCGAGTCAGGCTGCCTCACTTCCCTGTGGTTCTCCAGTACCAGGTAAAGACAAAAGGTTGTGTGTGGTGCAGACTCACTCAACTTGCTTTTTACACAGAGCCCACAACAGTGTAGTCTGAAGCTGCAGGACTCAAATAAATAAGCTGTAACTGTGTGGAATAGGGTGTCAGTATTGCTACTTGCAATACTTAAGCCTACCTTTTTGTTTCTTACGTATTACCTGCAATTGTGAGTCTTCAGATTTTGTTCAATAATTTGAAGCTGTTTGAAAACTGGAGGAATATTCAGTGATATTCATTCTCTCTGAGAGCATGTCACTTCTTCTGACTTTAATGACTCGTTTGTGATAAATGAACGGAAACCTTAAACATATGATACTTTTGTCATGCTTTGGTGTGCCATAAACAGCAGAAGGAAAAGTGAACTTTCTGCAGAACTGACTGTACACTTCTCACATAGATACTTTGTCAATGAGGTCCTAAATTAATGTGAAACTTTCACTCTGTGTACATTCCTGCTAACAAGAACCCACGCTTGAATGAATGCTTGTTGCAAGAAATGAGGAAAAAAGAGTACAGATGCCTTTTATTCAAATGAGATTTAAAGGGGAAAAAAAGTCCAGAATGGATTGCAAACCACATTGCATTCTTTCTTTTTCCTCTTCCATAGTGTTAAAGGATGTTGGCCAACACAAATGAAATGTCTCAAAATATTCTTTGTATGAATTCTGGTGTCATAAGGTTCATGTATGCCTCTTTTGGGATGAAAGAAACTGGGAGGAGACTCACCTGGCTGGCAAGTGCTGTGGCTGAACGCTGTGTCTGAAGAGCTGCTCACTTAGCCGGACTCTTCATGAAAAGAGATGTTTTATTTATATATGTGATTGTCCATGTCTCCTCTCCATTTTTCAATAAAAGATGGACCCTGTCCCTTTCAACCAGCATAAAATGAAGACATACAATTTTGTAACTGAGTTAATCATAGGTTTTTGTGGTTCAGGTTTTGTTTTCTGGAGGAGTTTGTTGTTTAGGGGTTTTTGTTTGGTTGGGTTTTTGTTTGGGTTTTATTTTGTTTTGTTTTCCTTGCTTGCTTGTGTCCATCTTTATTCCTTTAGTAAGAAGAGATCAGAATCTTTTATATGGTTCTCCTTTGAAGTTATCCTGCTCTGTTTTAAAATTTCTTGAGCTGGAGGATTCAATGACACTTGGTCTACTGAAAGTACTTAGATGTGCCTCTTGGAAAAGCAATAATTTGGGAAGATTTTAAGTGTTTTCCCTTTAAGTCAAACTTTAGTTCCTTTTTTTAAGTGGTTCTACAATAATCAATAAAGACAATTTAAATCATGTACCCCTTTGCTTTGAAACTGTGGAACACAGCACATGTGTCTTTGCCATTACCATAGGTGAACATACTTTCTCTTTGTTGAATTACATGTGAGCCAGACTACTTGTTCAGAACATTACTTCTGAATTTTCCAGATTAATTAAAAGGCAAGTTA
>VXBX01008452.1:14909-38451 GCA_013400415.1 Scytalopus superciliaris | reverse complement strand
AAAGAGGGAGGAGGGGGGGGGGAAAGTCCAAAACACCAAACCCAAAGACATCAGAGGAGCAGCTCCATTGTCTGTGAGCTGAACCTGGCCAGGAGCCCAGGTGGCAAAGCTGGAAGGTCCTCAGCACCGCTGTGGGCACTGGTGTCTTATAAAACCCAGGTTTCTCTAGCAGGGAGAAATGCCTGAGGTGTTACTCATGGGAATTTTGAAAGCTTGTCTTATCTGTAATTACTTGCTGGGGTGAATCCTGTTGCTGTAATGCTCGGTGGTTTGTTTCCGGTAGGGTGGGGAAGGTTGGAAAGACCTCCGAGATCACACAGTCCAGCTGCTAACCCAGCACTGCCATGTTCACCCTCCAAACCATGTCCTTAAGTGCCACATCCACACATCTTCTAAATACCTCCAGGGATGGTGGCTCAATCACTTCCCTGGGTAGCCTGTTCCACACTTCTGGTGAAGGAATGTCCTTCAGCTCTATGTAGTCACTGAGTGAAATGAAATCTGTGTGCACAACCTGCATGGATAACGTACGGGTGGAGACACCCCTGGTATCATCTGACTAGAGAGCCTTGAGAACTGGAGATCCATTTGTTTTACATTTGTTTTACATGCGATGTTACTAATGCTGAGCTGGAAGCTCGCATTGTGTGGTCTGACTGACCTTTTCAGCTGTGGTTGTGCATGTGCATATTCTTAACTTCTAGAAGCTCTGCTGACTCCATCTCAAAATATAACGGATGGGTAGTCAAACCACAGAAGCTCAATTTTGAGGTCACTGCCTTGGGCTTCACAATTAATTTTGTATTTTGAAGCTTTAAAACCAAACTTAAACATAATGATTTGTACTACTTTGGCTGCTGCCAAATTCTGTAATTACTGTTGTTCAACAAGCACAATTATCTTTTGTTTTGGATTTTTAAAAACCTCGAAATCTAATGCAACTGTGTCTCAGATGTTCTCATACATTTGTGAGTGTAGAGAAGGATGTCAA
This sequence comes from Scytalopus superciliaris, assembly GCA_013400415.1. Classification (NCBI taxonomy): domain Eukaryota; kingdom Metazoa; phylum Chordata; class Aves; order Passeriformes; family Rhinocryptidae; genus Scytalopus; species Scytalopus superciliaris. The sequence continues at coordinate 37,460 of VXBX01008452.1, read as the reverse complement.
AGACAATTTGAGACCACCTTGGGTCTTTAAAACTGTGGCTTTGAGAATCTCTTGCCCAGTGTTTTAAAAGCTTTTTGCTCATCAGAAAAATGAGAATACCTCCATATTAAGCATTAAAGCCATATATTTAAGAAGAGCTTGGAAATGCAAATTAGCCAGACAATGGCATTTTAATAATGTTTGCTGAGGTTAGCATCGCATTAGTAAGGATATTTTAGAAGTCCCATTATCTGTAGGCAATGTGGTCTCAAGAGATTGGTTGTGAATATGTTCGAGGGCTTGTGGGATTTATGGATTCATTTCGTGGTGGTTTTGTTTGGTTGTTTGGGTGGGTTTTTTTTGGTTTTTTTTTTTTCCTCCCACCACAGATACTGTACTGCTGTTGAGTTAGTAGATTTGGTAACTCTTCTCTCACTCCACCTCCATTCCCCTCTAAATTTTCTAATTGCGTTGCTTGAAAATCTAAAAGGTTATGGAACGTTCTGCCTTAGCTGGCCATGACGGAAATGTGTGAATCCTGCTTTGTCTCCTTTGCTGGGGACGTGTCTTGCCAGTGTATTAGCATCTGCACTTGAAAATGCTCTGCTGATCCGTAGGTGTGTCTCTCCCGGTGTCGTACCCCAGGCAGACAAAGAAAAAAAAAAAGGGGGGGGGAAAAGAAAGATACACATTGTGTTACAGTTTCTTTTGATATATGAGTCAAACTGGCAAGTTTGTGTTTTTAGCCTTCACGCAATGCCTGAATTTTAAAGAAGCATGTGGAAATGGTAGAGCAGAATTCCTTACAAAGTGCTTCATCCTGCTTTCAGTGTGATGCATGGTGAAAACATGAAGCTGAAGCCCATTCAGCCGTACCTGATGTTTGCCCCTCACAGCCTCCATAAGGTTAACTTCTTTGACTTGGTGCTGCCTTTGTGCTGTAGACCCTGCTGAGANTCTCTTTCTACACAATGGAGCTTTCAGAGAACCTCTCTTAAAAGGCATAGCTACAGCCTTTGTGTGAAGGGTGTGTCTGCTGGCAGGGTTTGCTGATGCAGACAAGCTGGCTGGTGATTAACAAAGGTCATTAGACTTTGGAATCTGGCAGGGGAGTGGGGTGGTGTGTCTTCTGCGCCAAGCAGGAGAGCTCCCCAGGGACAGGGCAGGCTGTAGGCCCCCCGCCTGCCCGTCCCCCCTCACTCCCCCCTGCGCCTCCTCCTCCTTTTTCTCCTGGGAGGCTCAGCTGCGTGTGCTTGTAGGACAGCTTGGACCAGTGTCTTTGGTGCTGTGCTGCTGTGCTTCTGGAATGAACTGTCACATTTGTCATCCATGGGACAGGGGAACCCAACCCTAGGAGATGGTTTGGGAAACCCCAACCTCTGCTGAGGGAAAGAAGGTGCAGCTTGAGGAGTGCAGAGGGACAGCAGCGACAGGATTTTGAGGGCAAGTCATGCAGGAGAAAGGGAGATGTGTTCTGGGGATGCTGGTTTTTTAAAGCATCACCCAAGGAGGAGGAGTTAAAAAAGGTGGAGGGGGGAAAAATGAAAAAAGAAAAGAAAAGAAAAGAAAAGAAAAAGGCTGGTGTGCCTGAAGTGAAGCTAAGTGAGGCCATGTTGTGCACAGGCAAGAAGNTAGCCTTCACGCAATGCCTGAATTTTAAAGAAGCATGTGGAAATGGTAGAGCAGAATTCCTTACAAAGTGCTTCATCCTGCTTTCAGTGTGATGCATGGTGAAAACATGAAGCTGAAGCCCATTCAGCCGTACCTGATGTTTGCCCCTCACAGCCTCCATAAGGTTAACTTCTTTGACTTGGTGCTGCCTTTGTGCTGTAGACCCTGCTGAGATTTAAGCTGGAACCCATTAGAGAGTCTCCACCAGTTTTGTAATCAGCAGCTATTAATATCTCCCAACGCAAAGATTTGGTTTAAGCTTGTCTAGACAGCAAACAGCATCCTTAAGGATATCTTCTCCAAGCAGCAGTGTGTGCTGGAGATGGGGATGGTGGTGGTTTTCACTTCTTGAAGCTGCCAGGATTATCAGTTTTTTCAGCTCCTCAGTGTTGGTCTCCCTTCTGGTTTTCTATTTCGTAAGCTGGTCAGAAGTTTCCAAGAGACAGAGCTGAGAGCGTTNGCTTGTAGGACAGCTTGGACCAGTGTCTTTGGTGCTGTGCTGCTGTGCTTCTGGAATGAACTGTCACATTTGTCATCCATGGGACAGGGGAACCCAACCCTAGGAGATGGTTTGGGAAACCCCAACCTCTGCTGAGGGAAAGAAGGTGCAGCTTGAGGAGTGCAGAGGGACAGCAGCGACAGGATTTTGAGGGCAAGTCATGCAGGAGAAAGGGAGATGTGTTCTGGGGATGCTGGTTTTTTAAAGCATCACCCAAGGAGGAGGAGTTAAAAAAGGTGGAGGGGGGAAAAATGAAAAAAGAAAAGAAAAGAAAAGAAAAGAAAAAGGCTGGTGTGCCTGAAGTGAAGCTAAGTGAGGCCATGTTGTGCACAGGCAAGAAGCTCTGAGCCTCTGAGTGCAGGAGTTGTCTGAGCTAAAATGGCTGCTCCCAAAGCTCAGAGGACTAGGGCAGCTTAGTGAGTCTTAAAGCTTCAGTGACGCAGGGGCTCATATCTCTTGAAAGTGTGATAAACACATTCAGCAGAGCTGTGGCTTGTTTGGCTGAGATGAAAGGACTAAGCTTGGGGGATGGGTAGTGAAAACTGGATGATCTGCTTTTCTGTGAAGTGCTCTAAATGCAGGAGTCGTCTGCTCCATGGAAAAATTTGTTTTCAGGTCTAATGGACTGTGCTAAAGGAGACGTGGGGTGGGGCTTCACTCACTGCTGTAATTTGATCCAGAGCAGATAGCAACCTCTTCCACACAATTTGGTCTGGTGCTTGCACATAAAAGCTTGAGTATCTCGATTATTGTAACTTTGTTAGCTGAAAAGAAGCTGGTGCAGCGTTCATTTTCTTTATTGGTGGTGGGAGGGAGTGGGGGGAGAGAAAGGACATAGTGCAGCCTGCAAAGTAATGTAGGTAAATATGTGGAGAGCCTCTGTGCTCAGACTCTCCGGAATTTGACTTGCTAGAAGTTTATTTTAGCAGGCTATCAGAAGAAGGATTCTTTCATCTCAAATCCTGAAGCAGTACCTTCTCTTGTTTCTGTGCCTTATTGTTTTGGAGCTTTCTCCTCATTGTGGAGGTTGCTTCATACTCCACGTACAATAAACACATGAAATTTAAAGTGCTTTGGGCTGCCCGTGTGTCTTGGACCTCTGAAATGTTCTGATTGTCATCTTTTTCCAGCACGGTGCATGGAAGCTTAAAGAAGTAATTCCTTTATTAGCACAGGAACGTAGTTCTTGTGTCTAAGCATTGCACAGGGTAGGAGGGTCTAAGTCTTTTGTTTGGCTTGTTCTTTGTGTCTCTTCTTCATAGCAGTGTGTACACATAAAACTCTATTGCACGATTAATTGTCACAAGCTGAACCAACCGTGCTTCAATGTATCTTATGTTGCTTTGTACTTGAAGGTGTATGCAGGGCTTTTGGGTAAATCAGGAAAGTCATAATGACTCTGTGTCTTTTTAACTCATGTTTCCATTGTACTTTTTCAGTATTGTTATTCCCGCTACTGTCCTTTTCTTCCTCCAGCTCTCTCCATCCCCTGGACTGCTAAGGCACAAAGGTCGTGTCCCCAGAATAGACTAAAACGAAGCTGTAAACATTTTAACAAAGAACGGAGATGCCCTTACAAAGCTTGGTGGAAGTAGGGCAGAGCAAAGTACTCTGCCTTGGGTTCATGTAACTGCATCTAACCTTGCTGTTAGGTCCAGGTTTTCCACCAGCATCAGCAGTGATAGGACGCTGAGAAGAAAGGCAGATTTCTCCATGTGAAAGCTTTTGATGCATGGTAGTGAATGAGGCAGGAATTGGCGGCTCCCAGGAAGGTTAGAGTGTGTCTCCAAAAGGCAGAAGCCACTGTCCTCTGATTGTGAATTTCAGTGCATGACTGGAAGCAATGTGCCGTTTCTCAGCATGTGGGTTGTGGTCTTTGAACAAGACAAAATTCTGAATAACAGCCCTGTGTAATGGAAAAGCCAAGAGGACAAAGTCCATTGAATCAATAGTCACTTGTCAGAAAGTTGACTGTTGAGTCAGCAGCTTCAGAGCTGTTTAGGTAGGACTTCTTGTGAATCTGAATAGATGCCTCTTAATATGGTAAGCAAAGGCTGAGTTTCGCACTGCTGTATTTGTGGAATCTCTTAATTACCGAGTCATCAAAAACTCGGTATTACCTACTTTCAGGATTTGTTCCACCAGCATAGCTGTAAACACATCTCTTTCTTCTTCTCTCCTCCTGCTTTTCTCGCAGAACTTTCTAATGTAAAAGATCATCCTGAACCATGGAGGTCCTGCAGTGTGATGGCTGCGATTTTCGAGCTCCATCTTATGAAGACCTAAAAGCCCACATTCAGGATGTTCACACTGCTTTCCTGCAGCCAACTGATGTCTCTGAGGAAAGTCCTACCCAGCCAAGGTCTGGTTCCATCAATGCTAGCAACCAGACTGAGGTCGAGTTTTCTTCTGTAAAGGATGAATTCGCAATTGCGGATGAAATATCAGGTAAATCTCAACTCCAGGATTTATCTCAACTCCAACCCCGTATTTTACATGTGGCTTATTTTGGTGTGTTTTAATTCCTGCCTTTAGTGTGATTTAGAAACTTGCATTACCTTTATTACTATGTCAGCAAAGTAGAAACCTGGCATCAGACATACTGGTTCTGACCATGGCTTTTTTCCTGCAATTGCAAGCATGGAGGATGGTTTTATTTCCCAGCTTCTTTTCATGTGGTTCTTCATATTGTTTTTTTCATTTTCAGCTTTTCATGGTTGTTCTTCACTGCCATGAACCACCTCAAAATTTTCAGCTTTTATTAGTATACTAGTTTTCTTTTTTCCCCAAGAGGATTATTTTGGAAATTGCCTATCCCAAACTGTACACCACAATCATATATATGTAGAAATTATGCATAATGGTCATTTTTCTGACCATTGCCAGATCTGTAGTATTCACCATAAGTGAGGGAATCCTGGTCTGATTATTGTCTGTTCAAGATGTGGTTACATTCTTATGCATACAGGGTGGGTGGAGGAAAAGCCTTTTGATTTTTATTTTATTTATTTACATATACACCTTAATTCTCATTTTAGGGCAAAATGCAACAAGTCAGATGGGGACTGGAAGTTACTATAGCCAGAGCCAGACTTTCTATGGCCAGCACATGGCTCCAAATCCTAAACCAACCAGCAAGTTTTTCCAGTGCAAGTTCTGTGTGCGTTACTTCCGTTCCAAAAACCTCCTCATAGAGCACACACGGAAGGTTCATGGAGCACAGGCTGGGGGGAGCTCAGTGGGGCCACCGGCTTCTAGTTCCCTAAATTACAACATCATGATGCATGAAGGGTTTGGTAAAGTTTTCAGTTGCCAGTTCTGCACCTACAAGTCACCCAGGCGCGCGAGGATTATTAAGCACCAGAAAATGTATCACAAAAACAACCTGAAAGAGAGTTCAGCTCCTTCTGCTGCTGCTGCCGCTGCTGTGTCTGAATCAACATCTGCTTCTGTGCCAGTGCAGGAACCCTGCAAGGAGCTGCCTGCAGAGGTGGTGGAGAGGAGCATTTTGGAATCAATGGTCAAGCCCCTGACAAAGTCCAGGGGCAACTTTTGCTGTGAGTGGTGCAGCTACCAGACACCTCGGAGGGAGCGCTGGTGCGACCACATGATGAAGAAGCACCGCAGCATGGTGAAAATACTGTCAAGCCTGAGGCAGCAACAGGATGGAACCAGTGCACCTGAGGTACAGAGTAAGAGTGCCCAGAATGCCTCTCCAAACTCTAATTATATTGCCATGAACACCACAGGGCGTGAGATGTCAAATGCCAATGTCTCAAACTTCAGGAGCTCCATGGGCAATTCCCTTATCAGGCCCAACTCTTCTACATCTTCCAAGTTTTCTTCTGTGTCTTATCCTCAAATGAAGCCTAAGTCACCTCACAACTCAGGCATGGTTAATTTGTCTGACAGATCCCGCTATGGAATTGCTGATATGACGAATTCTTCTGCTGACCTGGAAACAAGCAGTATGCTAAATGACTCCAGCTCAGATGAAGAGCTAAATGAAATGGACAGCGAGAATGGCTTAAACTCCATGGATCACCAGACCTCAGGAATGTCTGCAGAGCAGCTGATGGGATCTGATGGCAACAAACTATTGGAAACAAAGGGAATTCCCTTTAGAAGATACATGAACAGGTTCCAGTGTCCTTTTTGCCCTTTCCTGACCATGCACCGCCGAAGTATTTCCCGTCACATTGAGAACATCCACCTGTCTGGAAAGACGGCTGTGTACAAGTGTGATGAATGCCCTTTCACCTGCAAGAGCTCCTTAAAGCTTGGTGCCCACAAGCAGTGTCACACAGGAACAACATCAGACTGGGACACTATGAACTCTCAGGCTGAAAGCATTGCCTCATCTTTGAACGACAGCACGGTGTCTTATGACAGTGGGAATATAAACGGCAGGAAGTCAGCTGGGATGATGGAACCCGTGCAGCCACAGCAGCAACAGCAACAACAGCAGTCACCCCAGCCCCATTCACAGCATCCATACAAGTGCACATTGTGCAACTATTCCACCACCACTTTGAAAGGCCTCAGAGTTCATCAGCAGCACAAGCATTCATTCTGTGACAATTTGCCAAAATATGATGGGCCACCATTGAACGCACCACAGGAGAGCGAGGCAGATGCTCACCCTTCTGCCAGCACAGTGAAGAAGAGCCAGACCTCCATCCTTGGGCTCTCTTCTAAAAACAACTTTGTTGCAAAAGCACCTAGGAAGGTCTCAAATGACTTCCCTTTAGATCTCTCTCCTGTGAAAAAGAGAACTAGAATCGATGAAATAGCGAGCAACCTGCAGAGCAAGATCAGCCAAAACAAGCAGCAGGAAGATGCTGTGATTAATGTAGAGGACGATGAGGAAGAGGAGGAGGACAATGAAGTGGAGATAGAGGTGGAGTTAGACAGAGAAGAAGAGCAGACAGAACCAATGATAGAGGTTTCCAGTTCTTACGCACCCCAGCAAATGTGGGGCAGAGAGACTAATGATTCCCAGAAGGAGACAAGCTTTAGAAGCATGCAGCATGACTACAATTCCACCAACGGAGCGGAGATTGAGCTCACTTTGTCTGAAGATGAGGAAGACTATTATTCTGCTGTCAGCATGAAGGACCATCAGAGCCCTAATGCCTCTGTTCTGGGGAGCCAGTCAAACATGTACGGTACCGACCAGAACAATGAGAATTCAGAGTTTAATGACTCTGGCAGGCTTTACTATTGTAAACACTGTGATTTCAGCAACAAATCTGCCAGGAGTGTTAGCACCCACTACCAACGGATGCACCCCTACATAAAATTCAGCTTTAGGTATATCTTGGACCCAAATGATCACAGTGCAGTATATAGATGTCTTGAGTGCTATATTGACTACACAAATTTTGAAGACCTTCAGCAGCATTATGGAGAGCATCATCCTGAAGCTATGAATGTACTGAACTTTGATCATTCTGATCTGATCTACCGCTGCCGCTTCTGCTCTTACACAAGCCCAAATGTTAGAAGCCTGATGCCGCATTACCAAAGAATGCATCCCACAGTGAAAATTAACAATGCAATGATATTTTCAAGCTATGTTGTTGAGCAGCAAGAGGGGCTAAACACAGAGTCTCAGACACTGAGAGAGATCTTGAATTCTGCTCCAAAAACTATGGCAACCTCCACCCCCGTGGCTCGCGGGACTGGTGTGCCAGCTGGTTTTAACAAAAGTGCCACCAAGAGTTTTAGTCCTGAATGTGAAAATCAGAAGGAACCTTCAGTCAACACTGTGGTTGTTTATGACTGTGATGTGTGTTCATTCGCAAGCCCTAACATGCATTCCGTTTTGGTGCATTACCAGAAGAAGCACCCCGAAGAAAAAGCCTCATATTTCAGAATTCAGAAGACCATGCGTGTAGTCTCTGTTGACAGGGGCTCTGCCCTGGCTCAAATGTCTTTTGAGCTGGGGACACCCGTCTCCCCGAAACTGTCCAGCTTGGCTTCTCAGCCTCCACCTCCCCCACCACCACCCCCAGACCTCTCTACTGAACTCTACTATTGCAAACACTGTTCCTACAGCAACCGCTCCGTCGTGGGGGTGCTTGTCCACTACCAGAAGAGGCACCCGGAGATAAAGGTCACTGCCAAATACATCAGGCAGGCGCCCCCCACCGCAGCGATGATGCGGGCCGGGGAGTTGCCACCTGGCATTCAGAGGCCTCCGGTGTCAATGCAGCAGCTGGGCCGGGGTGGATCCGAGACCTCTGTGAACCCTCCTGAGAATGAAATGTTCTTCTGCCAACACTGTGATTACGGGAATCGGACCGTGAAAGGCGTGCTCATCCACTACCAGAAGAAGCACCGCGACTTCAAAGCCAACGCGGATGTGATCAGGCAGCACACGGCCACCATCAGGAGCCTCTGCGACCGCAGCCAGAAGAAATCAGCTGGCAGCCTGCCCGCTCACACCTCCAGCTCCGAGCGGGACAAGTCGAAGCTGAGAGCCCTCAAGTGCAGGCAGTGCAGCTACACGTCCCCTTACTTCTATGCATTGAGGAAGCATATCAAGAAAGACCACCCGAACCTGAAGGCCACGGTCACATCCATCCTGAGATGGGCGTTTTTGGATGGCTTGATAGAGGCTGGTTATCACTGTGAATGGTGCATTTATTCACACACGGAGCCAAGTGGGTTGCTTGTGCATTACCAAAGGAGACACCCCGAGCATTATGTTGATTACACATACATGGCAACCAAACTCTGGGCGGGTCCCGATCCTTCCCCTCCTGCCCTGGTGATGCCAACAGAGATGAAGACCTATAAATGCAGGGACTGCATTTTTGAAGCATCTTCTATTTGGGATATTACTAATCACTACCAAGCATTTCACCCTTGGGCCATGAATGGGGATGAATCTGTGTTGTTAGATATCATTAAGGAGAAAGATTCTGCTGAGAAAATCATCCCACAGCCTGATGAAACTGGAGTCAGGATGGACTCTGAAGACCAGATAGCAACATCGCAGATGGATCAAGATGCAGAGTGTGCAGAGGATCCCAGCCTTTCCCATGAAAAAACTGTCCAGCTGGCCTCTGCAAACCCTGCCATCTCCTCCACTCCATATCAGTGTACAGTTTGCCAGTCTGAGTACAATAACTTGCATGGCCTCCTGACACATTATGGCAAAAAACATCCTGGCATGAAAGTGAAAGCAGCTGACTTTGCTCAGGATATAGACATTAACCCAGGGGCTGTATATAAATGCAGGCATTGCCCATACATTAATACACGTATTCATGGTGTTCTCACACACTACCAGAAACGGCACCCATCAGTGAAAGTCACTGCTGAAGACTTCGTGCATGATGTGGAGCAGTCAACTGATATTGCTCAGAACGACGTGGAAGAGACAAGTAGGATTTTCAAGCAAGGCTATGGTGCTTATCGGTGCAAACTCTGCCCTTACACACATGGAACACTTGAGAAACTGAAAATTCACTATGAGAAATACCACAATCAACCCGAATTTGATGTTTTTGCCCAGTCGCCACCAAAGGTGTCTGCCTCAGTGAAGCCAGACATGGTGACTGAAATCAAGGCCTCCCCAGAAATTGCTGCTGAGGATGTTGGAGAGGTCTCTGTGCCAGCACCTCATTTCTCCAGTTCTCACTTAGTGTCTCACACAGTTTTCCGGTGTCAGCTCTGCAAATATTTCTGCTCCACCCGGAAGGGGATAGCGAGACACTACCGCATCAAACATAACAATGTCCGGGCGCAGCCGGAGGGCAAGAACAACCTCTTCAAATGCGCTCTGTGCTCTTACACCAACCCCATCCGCAAAGGGCTCGCGGCACACTACCAGAAAAGACATGACATTGATGCTTACTACACTCACTGCCTAGCAGCCTCCAGGACGGTAAGCGACAAACCCAATAAAGTGATCATTCCATCTCCTCCCAAGGATGATTCTCCTCAGCTAAGTGAGGAGCTGAGAAGGGCTGTAGAGAAGAAGAAGTGCTCGCTTTGTTCCTTCCAGTCCTTCAGCAAGAAGGGCATTGTGTCCCACTACATGAAGCGCCACCCTGGTGTTTTCCCTAAGAAGCAGCATGCCAGCAAACTAGGGGGATACTTCACTGCTGTGTATGCTGATGAGCATGAAAAGCCAGCTCCAGCTGAGGAGAGAAATGACTTTGAAAAGCCTGAGGTGGAGACTGAATCTCAGGAAATTGAGTGGCTTCCCTTCAGGTGCATAAAGTGCTTCAAGCTGTCCTTCAGCACAGCAGAGCTGCTGTGCATGCATTACACTGACCACCACAGCAAGGATTTAAAGAGGGACTTTTCCATACTGGGAAGTGGCACCCGCTCCCAGAACCCTGTCTACCAGTGCAAGCACTGTGATACGAAATTGCATAGCACGGCAGAGCTGACTGCACACTTGAATGGTCACAATGAGGAATTCCAGAAGCGTGCCAAACGTCAGGAGAGGAGGAAGCAGCTTTTGAGCAAGCAGAAATATGCAGATGGTGCTTTTGCAGATTTCAAACAAGAGAGGGTAAGGATTTGTGTGTCTGGTCTCTTTCTCTGCCCCCTGCTCCCCGCTGGGGAGCCCACAAATATCCACTTGCATGTTCTCTTTGACAGCCAAATGACCACAGGCTAATGAATGACTCAGAATGCCAGTGAGCTCCATAAGTCAGTTACACATTCTGGTTTAATTTCCTCATCCATACTCATCTCCTTAGGACTGTAGGAAACCCTGTTCCTTCCTACCACATTCTTCAGTATTTTCTTTATCTTCTTTTCCTTCCTCCCATGCTTCTGGAGGGCCATTTGTATATGACAGCTATTTGTTCTTTTGTGGCAAAGCTGCCATGTGCTTTGTTGCAGATTCTTCAGGAAATGTCCCATCCCCATCTTCCATGTATCTCTGAATAACATACCAGTTTGCTTCTCAGCCTTCTCTCTGTCTCAGTACTTTCTCTCATTAAGCACTCAGTATTAACATGACACAAATCCTACCTGGTGACTGAAGCTTTGGGCAAGTGCCTCATAGGGAGAAGACCAAGCTGTGCTCCATTCCTTGCCCACTTGCCCCCTTCCTTCTGCTTCAGTTTGAAATACACTTGCTGAGGAAAAGCCTTGCACAGCTTTTGGGGAAGTCATGGTGTCGTGGAGGAGCACAGTTTCAGGCCATAATGAATGGTCTTCTAGAGGACCACTCATGCATAAACTGAAGGATTCTTCTGCACAGATGTCTTGTCCACTACTTTGTAGGAATTCATGATGTCAGCAGAAATTGACCTTGCAGTTCTGCAGAACGGGACATGTGTACATCGAGCATAACTTCCCTTCAGGTGTTAAATCTGGTCTGTGTTCCTAAAGGTGATGTAACGAAACATACTTCAGCGATCTATGCTTGTGTACCCAAAACAGGCGTTCGGACACTTGGAAGATGTTTCAAAACTCAAGGAGAGGAAGGTGGTTGGCTACAAGTGCAAATTTTGCGTGGAGGTCCATCCAACACTTCGAGCCATCTGTAATCACCTCCGCAAGCATGTCCAGTATGGGAATGTCTCTTCCGTGTCAGCTACAGTAAAGGTAAGAATTTCTGAAAGGTGACTGGAAGTGACTGAAACTACTTGCATTGTCTAAAATAAAGGGCTCGTTGGTAACTTATGGAGGGCTCTTGTGAAGTTGAATGTGTTTTGAACTGGGTATTCTGGTTCAGCATGATGTTTTAAGCTAACACTTATGTTTCTGAAGTGCATTTGGTTTATTTTAAGATGTTTTAACTTTTTTTCACTCTTGATCTAGGAGCACGAAGACTCTTTAATTCTCATTTCTTCCCAGCCACAACGGAGTTGATGTCGTTGATGACCGAAAGACTTGGTTTATGAGCAGGAGACTTTCAGCTGTTCTGGGCTACTTTTCTGCTTAGTTAAATTCAAAAAGAGATGTTTGTTTTCTTTATTTTTTTTTTGTTTGTCTGTTTGTTTTTTGGGGTTTTTTTGAGAAGAGGAAGTGTGCACGTGCAGATGTGTGGAGTTGCTTGCGGTACACCTTTCCACATGAAATTTGCACACTGGCTCCAACCAAAACATTCAGTGGCCAGGTGAGCCAGTGGTCCCATTCAGGTGATTAGGTGTAAACGTGTTGTTCCTTTCTCCCTGTGAAAGGGGGTGCCTTCTAGGACATCCCCAAGGATAGGTGATGTTCCACAACCTGATTTCCAGGATAGTGGCAGGGATAGTGGAAGTGCACCCAGGCTGTGGGAACTAGCTGTGTATTCCTCCTCATCCTGTCAAAGACTCCTGGTGTCTGACGGTGCTTCTTCAGTGAACTGTCTGCTTTTTAAGAGGAAGCCTAACTCATGCCACCAGAGAGAGCTTTCACTGCCCTACCACTGACCTACCTTTATCTTACCTGATACTCCTGACAGATTCAGATGCTTCCCTCCTAAGAGTCCTTTCCCTCTCCTCCTTGCTTCTCAAGTGATGCTTATGTAGGGTCAGTGCTTTCTCTTGAGTAAATAGAAATTTTGCATCAGGGAACAAAAGCTGAAAGCCATGGCCTAGAGAATGTGATGGAAACAATTCTTACGGGTTATTTAAGCTGAGGCACAAATGCATGCTGTGGTTAGAAATGGGAAAGGAAAGTTATGAAAGAGAATTAAAAGAAGACTTTTTTCTGTTTGCTCTGTATTTTTAAAGAGGATTCTAGGCTCTTAGTGTGCTGGCTCCTTTCTCATGAGCTTGATGCTGAGGAACAAAATCTACTGTAGACAACTATATTAGTCTGCAGAGTAGTCAGCTGTAGTGGAGCTCTACAGTAGAGCAAAATAAACTAAGATTAACTGCTCTGTACCTTACTAATGATTATCTGATCAAGTTTAGAAGACACCTAAAAGCTACTGAAAGATAGTTGATTTGGTTTCTTGTCTTTTTGTGTTATCTGACACGAAGTTGATCGAGGAGTGAGGTTCTTTCTTTTTTACCTGTGCATTTATGTATATAGTAGATATAAGCATGTTTTCCCCTCCCAAAGAGAGGTAATTTTTTTCAGAAAGCCATTGATGTGGAGTTTATGTAGGGATATATTTAGAAAAGTAATGCAGTGGGAAACCTGGACATTCATTATGAACACAGGGTAAAGACTGAGGGGCAGAAGGGAGAGAGAATTGATGGCTTTGGGGGGTGGGGGTGGTAGGGTATGTGTTTTTTAGCAGGAGGCTGAAGATCCGTCAAACACAACTTTGATGGAGGGTTGTGAGGGATCCACAGACCCTGGCATTGTGGAATTTACAGAAGCTGAATATGGAACATCCTTGGAAGATGAAACCAGGCCTGGGGGCTACCACTGCACCCAGTGTGACCGGGTTTTGATGTCTATGCAGGGTCTGCGATCCCACGAGAGGAGTCACTTGGCTCTGGCCATGTTTACCCGGGAAGACAAGTACAGCTGCCAGTATTGCTCCTTTGTCTCTGCTTTCAGGCACAAGTAAGTTCTGGTTTTTATTTACGTTTTCTAAAGAATCACAAACCAGCACTACTGTGTTGTAGGTTGATGTCGAAGAAGAGCTCCCTCAGCTTGAGGTTGAGCTACACTTTTCTTAGCGTTTATGTGTTTTGTATGCTGCAAAAACTTTGGCCATTATGATTGGCTATTTATGAGGGATTGCATCTTTATAGCTTCTTGAATGTATTTAAGCCCCTTTGTTGCATGTAGGGGAAAAAGCATGCAAGGCAAAGAATAAGACTTCTTTCAGTAGGCAAATGGTGAAGCTCACCCTTTATGCACCCTTGTCAAATGCACGAGACTTAGCAAGGTAAAAAGAGGAGAGAAAAGTATTTTCCTAGTTAATATTTCACATATAAGGGATTTCTCCTGATATCTATAACTGCCTTGTTTATAATTACTGCAGCTCTTTGAGGATTAAGTTTTCATTTCTAATGTTAAATAAGTGTCATAAACTCAACTTGAAATCAGATTTTCTTTCTTAATCATGGCCCGCAATTTAAGTCTGCAAATGATTTCAAGTTTACAACATGGTAATACATAGTCATCATTAATAGTCACATTTCTTATGATTCGTTTCTCTAAGATTTGACTCTGTTTTAAGTTTGGGAGTTCTGAAAATTATTTTAACCATAAAATACATATTTATGCCACCTCCCCAAAGTGAGGTTTGTGATATATTTTCCACTGGTATCTTGGACTGATTTACAGGTCTGTGTTTTTTCTAATTTCTGGGGAGAGAGCTGCTTATTCACTGCATTCATAGCACTCTTAAATATGGTGATTATGTCACTATTTTGCAATCAAGTGCCTCTGGGAGAGAAAGCCTGATGAAAAGCATTTTTTAATTCCTTTTAATAAAAAGCAGGATTTCTGCTAGTGTCACAGCATTGCAAACTGATGCCACTGTTTGGTTTGCCTTATTGGAAAAGTCCACAGGATTGGGCAGCCAGCAGTAAGAAAGGGACTGAGGGGAGGATGTGAGCTACTGAGGCTGTCCAACCCTGCTTTGGCAAGGATGACAGTGAGGGAAGCCCCTGCATCACATAGCTTGTAGAATTTGCTGCTTGTAAACTGGTTTGCTTCAAAAATCAGACTTGTGTTGAGTTTGGTGCCCTGGGGACTTGGTTTCCTACTTAGGAAGGTCGTGTCCTAGAAGTTGCAGGATGGCTAAATCAGAGAGTGGTGGATGGATGTCAGGGAGGAACTCTACAGGCACCACCTGACATGGTATTAGGTGTGGTCTCTGTTGTTGCAGTTGTCTGGTCCTTCATTTATATTTGTTTCTGATGCAATTGCTCTCTTGGGAGATTAAGTCTGTGAAAGAAACCAAACCAAAAGTTTAAACAGCCCACTGTTCTCTCAAATCTGACCAAAACTTTAGAACCTGTTCTCAGGAGAATGTTGCTGGCAAAGTATGTGGTTGTGAATATGGTTTTAATTATTGCTATGTTGAATACCTTAAGGTATATATTTATAATAGCTTGATGTGTATTATACACATCTTTGGCAGCCTGCTTTAATTGTTAAGTAATCTCATTCCCTGGAGGCTATTTAAAACAGGTTTTGTTCTATGAAGTGTTCACTGCAAGTGTTCAAAGTCTTGCTCATTTAGGAGGCTTTTCCCTCTTTTCTCTGGAAAAGCTGTACACTTCGTCTTGCCACAAACTCCATCGTGGATTTCTGTTAAGTTGTATTTGTATGGAGTGACCCTGAGAGGAGACATAAGTTCATTTTCTTTTTTTNTTTTTTTGCTGTTATCAGATCTTTGAATACACAGACTTCAGTGTTAGCTCTCATAAACAGGGATTTTCTGGCTCAAGCTCTTGTCAGTGTGGGACTAAAGATCACGTGGAATGTTATGTAGTGTGACAGGGCTGGAACAACTGCTACTTGAGCTACATGTTGATACTCAGTAAAAGAGCAGGATAATTTAGGACAAACAGAAGGAACTATGCCTGAAATACATCTAGAATTAAGGTGGAGGGTGGAAGGCAGTTTTGGCAAATTGCAGCTCCTCTACGGTCTCTGCCCTGTTTTTATTCCATCACCATGCATGAGATGACTCAAACTAAAACTAGATCAAAAGGCTTGAATGTGTCCAAAGAAGAGTCTCTGCTGGAAATGTTTACAGTTTGGGGGAAAACTACCTGCCTGCCACCTGGAGACTGTGAATTCGTGGCTGTCAGCCACAGTGTAGGAACTGCAGAGCTCTGCAGGATTCACTCAGTTAGAATGAATCTGATCTTCTGTCAGGAAATGTGGAAAACATCCTTTTTTCCTCTTCCAAACTTTACTGAGCTGTTATGACAAACTGTGGAGAAAGCAGGTTTTGATCACTTTATAGTGCTCAGGCTATTGGTAGCTTCCATTTTCCCTGAAGAAAGTAGAGGCTGGTCTTTGCCACCCCTTCTCCTGTTGAGCTTCATGCAGAATCTCCTACACTGTTGCTTCTGAAACTCTGCTGCCTTTTAATCCTGGAACTCATCAACTGCAGCCTGCTGGCACCCTCCCCAGAGCAGGATCTCTAATCTGCTTTTGCTGCTGTAACGAAAAGAAGGCTTCCTCAGTAAAGCTGGTCAACAAAAAAATATTTTACTTTTTTTCCCCCCCCTTGATCAGCAGGACAAAAGGGAACATATTTTCACAAAAATCTTTGCCAGGAGAAAAATTATGTAATGTTAATTTTACTGTTCTTGACTGTTCTGTGTTTCTTCGACTGGTCCTTTAAGTCTGGATCATGCATAACTTAATTTATACTTATCTTGCCCTATAAGTTTATTTAAGTGGCTTGCTTTCTGTATAAACAGAATTGGTGTCAGCTCTGCTTCTTCTCCTCATATTAGATTTGGGTTTGTTCTGTAAGCAGACCTATTGACTTTTAAGACAAAGCATGAGAAAGGGTAGCAGAGCCTGCTCTACCTCTTATTTTATTACTGCTGTTAAGTGTTTTGCTTTGCATCTCGGGAGAATAGCTGTGATGACTGACTCTCTTTCGTTCCCCTTCTCTGTCTCCCTCTTTTCAAGTCTGGACCGCCACATGCAGACCCACCACGGACACCACAAGCCGTTCCGCTGCAAGCTGTGCCCATTCAAGTCCTCCTACAACAGCCGCCTGAAAACCCATATACTCAAGGCTCATGCTGGTAAGTTTTCTCTCTCTCAGTTTTGCAGTGGAGCAGCTGAAATGGCCCATGTGTTCTTGTTGCTGATCACAGATGCTGGTTTGAACCACGTGTTTTGTCACCAGAGCTGGGTAAGATTTTTCAAAGGCAAGTCATGACTCGCCAGCCTATGGAATGAGTGGGGGTTTGGGTAATGGAAGGGCAAGAATTTAAAACAGTGATGAGAATTTAAGGAAGTGATGGGTACTTAAAGAACTTCTTCCTTTTCTTCTATTTTCTTTTATACAAATGATTATTTTTTTCCTTATATCTGCCTGTTTCCAAGTGAATTTATTTGCTTATACCGTTGATGTCCTAAACTGGTAGTGAGCTTTGCTCCACTGTTTGTATTTATGTTTGTGCTTTAGGTGACTGGGAAAAAGATTGTGAGTTGCACCTTGGCTTTGGTAGAGTCTTATGCTGGCTTTCATGTTAAAACCAAACATCAAACTTTGGGAGTCAGGTCTGTGTGCAACAGACTGAGAATGTCACAATTACATGGAAATTGGTCTTGCAAATCTCTGTATTTCAGTATGGAATCTGTACAAGCAAGTAAACAGACATGCTTCTGATGAACTGGGAAGGTGATACGTCATACAGAGTAGGTCACCTGAATGTGTTGCACCTTTGATTATTGAAGTGTGAGATCCAGAATTTCTTCTTCTTTATTCCTTGGCCGTAGAGTCTTGGCACCATCGTGCATCCGGCATTGCAAGGTTATCAGAAGACTGGACTCACAAACCTCTGGCTCCATTGGTTACAGTTGCATCTTTGTGGTTAAAAGGTCAAAAAAAAAATCAACCTTTAACCTGCAATCCAAACTTGCACTCCGATGCAAATAATAGAATAGTGACCAGTCTGAAAAACTGCAAACTATACCAGTTGTTGAAAACTTGTGAGTGGAAACTCCTTGAAAAGATGACAAAAAAAAGGGCTAGAAGTATGTTCCTTTTTGTTTGTTTGTTTTTAATGATTTGTTTGGTCTATGTCATATACTTTGGTTGGGTGGAGGAAGATGGAAAAATGGGGAGAAAAATCATAAGGAATTTGTAGCTGATATAAAAAAAAAATTTGAAAAATTGTTAATTGTTATTGATCCAAAGGCACTTTTCATCTACAAAAATATAGGAGGGATTGACGGTCTCATCAATTTTTGTTTGATTTCACGGAGCTTGGGCCATTTCCTGTACTTGAATGGATATTATAGATTAGTTTAACTTTTGCCATCTTCCTGTTCTATGGGACCGTGGCATTCCCTTGTAGGAAATTCAACTGTATGTAGCAGTTCCAGTTTACAGAATCTCACATCCTGTATGGAGGTGACATGGTTCTTTATTTTCACCAACCATAAAATAATGTTTTCTGTGTGCTATTACACAGTTGGGCTCCTTTGTGTTACCTTGTTTGAACGTGCCAGATTTTTAGAGCCAAAGTTACCATGCAGCTAATATTTACTTCACACTTCTCTTCATGTAATTCATTGATTTATTTATTATTAATTCATGCTTTTGAACTTGATTAGTGGACAGGCAGTCCTTGAAGGACCATGTTTTGCATTGCACAAGAACACAATTTCATGGTTGCCTAGATAGTGCTTGCACAATGACCTGGGTAATAGGGTTTCCAAGGGCTTATGATCTGTTTCTGCCTCAGTCCATCTCTACTAAATGAATATTCAGACCACAGAAAAGCTGCTTGTATGTTTTTCAGTCAGAGCTTTGCTTTGTTGTGTTTTGAGTCAGTCCTTCAGAAATATAGGCTGCTGAATAAGTGTGTTACAGAGACTTTCTCAGACTCCCCAGTTTTTCAATAACATGGTGGTTCTCTGAACCTCTCTTGTAAAACCATTTTTTGTCACTTGTCAATCTTCTCATTATCAGTTTACTTAGAACTGGAACTTTCAATCCCCCTGAATTTTTTTGAAGTCTCCTGGAGACCTGTAAAATTCAGTAAAACCCTGAATGCTGAAGTGTTTCGCTCAGTCTGCCTCTCTGCCTTGTTTTTTTAGGGGTGGGTCAAAATTCAGTGAACTACAAAATCCATTCTTGCCTAACAGCTGGTACCAGCATTTCTGGCATTTGTTTTCCATCCAGTATGTGTCATCTCCTTTGGCATAGAGCAGAACAGTTTTGGTATCTCTAGATGGGCTCTCTGTTGATTTCATCTGAACTTTTTCACCTGTTCTTTTTGTCGGCTTGTATTTTTGAGGGACCCTCGTGAGCAATTTCTTCTGTAGCAATGACACTGGTGATACAGAAATGGATGATTGTAAGACAAGAGCGTTGGCCCTGCTCAGTTTGTGTGTAATCTGGAATTTAGTGCTTTGAGTACATATCAAGAGTTGAGACCCACTACATAAATATTTACGTTTATTTATTTGTATGTGTATTAGTGATTGATTTTTGAGCTGCAAAACCAGCAGTCCAAAAAGTGCAGAAGACTTCTCTTGATTAAACTGTAGCCCTTCCTCTGCAATCAAACACACCCTCTCAGGTTGATGTCCATCTGAAATGAAGAGTGGGCATATTTATTAGTGTGTCTATACTGCTTGGTATGTAATCATCTTCCATTTGCTCTGATTTATTGTGGTGCTTTTGACAGTTGGTTGGTGCATACTGTTATCCAGGAATCTCTTATGCTGACAAACCACGAAGGTCTATATCTGTGTCTCACTGGTATCTTGTACATTGGAGTACTTTTTGTCCTTGTTTTATCCTATTCCATTGAGCAACTTGTACATGCTGTTCAAAAAATGTTTTATTTCCAGTTGCAAAAGGGAAATATCTAACTGATGTGATACGCAGGTGAGGAATGTCGTTTGAAAAAACGTGGGACGATTTCTTGTTTCACCATTTTGGACTATTGGGTGATGTGTTATTTTTCAAATATACCAAAAAAATCGTTCTAAGAGTTTTTATTTTGTCCTGATGATTAGCACAGCTTTTCTGGAACAGAGGGTGGGAGTTATTTTGATGGAGGATGGTTGCTAATCTTTTCAGATGTCCTTACTCTGACTTGCTGCAATATGTGTTTTTTCACATTCTCTTTTGGTTCACTTTATTTCCGGTGTTGGAGACAATGCTGTGTGAGAACCTTGTTTGCTGAGTTTGTTGAGAGATGGAAAACATTTTCTGCTTCGTTCATTACCAGAACTCTCATTCTTCTGTTACTATTCATGAATATTTCACTCTTATATTAGTTTTGGCACGTTATGTACAACTCATATGTGGCCAGTGTTACTCTTGTACATGGAAATGGCACTTCCAAAACAATAACTTGGCACCTGTATAATATCACAGTGTTTGTGTTGGGACAGTTTCACTTTGTGTTCCAATTGCCTCCATGCCTCCATGCAAAACAAATCTTGTATCAGGATTTGTTTCCCCTTGTTTTCTGTCTCTATGGCTTGGATTGTATTCAAAATTAAATTCACTACTGTTCATTACTGCTGTTCTTTCAGTTCTTTTAGTGCTTTTTCATGACACACTTTCACACAGTATATATATGCACTGTACTTGGCCATTGCTATGTTCACTTCTTGTAGTAAACTCGCCTTGGCTTGGTTGCCAGTTCTGTGAAGATTACTGCTGCCTAACGGCAGGCTTTTCATAG
This sequence comes from Scytalopus superciliaris, assembly GCA_013400415.1. NCBI lineage: Eukaryota > Metazoa > Chordata > Aves > Passeriformes > Rhinocryptidae > Scytalopus > Scytalopus superciliaris. The sequence goes on along the minus strand of VXBX01008452.1, from coordinate 17,039 downwards.
GGAAAAATGTGACCTTTCCCAAGTGTAATTCCACACACATCCCTTTTGTTTGGTTTTGGTTTGTTGTTTTTTGGGGTTTTTTTTGGAGGGACCTTTGTTAGCATTTTGTAGTGTCCTTCTTGCTTCATTAATAATGACGCTGGATGTGCTGCATGCAGAAACAGGTGACTTCACCATCTCTAGTTGCTGTACTCCCAAAGAAATTTGGAAGTGCTGTAGTTAAGTGACTCCATTTTCATCCCAGAGTCTGTTATCTTCTCATACCATGCAACACAGGCATGCTAAGAGTCTGGTCTCTGTTTTTTTTTTTTCTTTTTTTTTGACATCAGTCACTGTGCAAGGATCTGCAGTTGTCAGAAAGTGATACTTTGGTCCAAAGCAGGTGTCCACACCCACAGACTCCAGACTGCTCCAAGGAGACACACATAGCTTGTTCTCTTTGGGATCAGTCTTTCACTGAAGAGTCCATGGGAATTTTACTGCCAAGTTCAGTAAGAGAAGTATGAAGGCCCCATTTTGTTTCTTTTGTGAGCTGATGACTTGCCTGTATTTCGCTCACCCAGGTGAACATGCCTACAAATGTTCCTCCTGCTCATTTTCCACCATGACAATCAGCCAGCTGAAAGAGCACTCCTTGAAAGTGCATGGGAAAGCACTGACACTACCAAGACCCCGCATTGTCAACCTTGCAGCCTCACACGCCCACCACACCTCCAAGAACCACACTCCTGCTGAAGAAGTGGAGGACTCTAATGGTAAGAGGTGCCTCAGAGCAAGCATTTAATTGTCTAAGGTGCCGCTTAATATTTTTATTGCAAACAAAATTGCAGCAGGCAGCTTGCACCAAAAGGATCTTCACTTGGTCATTAAGAGAGACCAGAAGTTGCATCAAAATCAAGAGTAAACGTGGTGTTTTAGGAAGTGACCTGCTTTAGCCCCTCACCAGTTCATACACTAGCTTGTTCAGTTACCATGCCAGCTGACTTTGGAATGTGTCACTGCTGGCTGTACTTCTTAGCAGAACTTTAAATTGAAGAACATTTTCAGTGGTGTGGCTTTTATTGATAGCCAGTGAGAAAGGGGTCATCTAATTCCATCCATGCTCCTGAAAGAAAACCCTTTATCTTCACAGAATCACAGAATGGTTTGGGTTGGAATGGGACCGTGGAGATCACCCATTCCCACCCCCTGCCATGGGCGGGGACACCTTCCACTAGCCCAGGTTGCTCCAAGCCCTGTCCAACCTGACCTTAAACACTTCCAGAGATGGGGCAGCCACAGCTTCCCTGGGTAAACTGTGCCAGGGCCTGCCCACCCTCAGAGTAAAGAATTTTTTCCTAATACCTAATCTTGTTAGTAGAGCATTTCAGTGAAACCACATGATTAAGCTTGAAATGTGAACCTCTTATGGTAGTAAAAGTAATTATTCTTCTTGTTCTTGCTACAGAAGACACCAAAAGTACCTTCAGATATTAAGCTGCATCTGCAGAACCTGAGAACAGTTTTCTTTTCAATGTTTCTTTTGAAAGCTGTTAATCCCCTTGTGCTGGAGGGGTATGTAGAAGATGCTTGGAAAGCAGCAGAGGAAGGGACACTATTTAAGTGGAGAAAATGCAGACTTACAGAAGAGGTGTTGTGTGGTGTCACAGTAAGCTTTAAGGATTTTTAAGTAGTAGTTTATGAGCCATCTTTGGGTGTCACTTCCTTGCCAATTAAGAAAAGAGGTCTGCTTTGGGAAATAAAAAGTCTTATTTCTTGGATGAGTTGCATTGACGTGGGAGGAGACTCTAGATGATTATAAATAAATGGTTCAGATCTGCAGATATTCAAGGAACTGTGATGGATGGAGGGTGTATTAGAAGAGGGGAAAATACCTTTTTCTCTAGAAGTTTGAGTGGTTCTAACCCCCCTCAACAGCAGCAATTTTGTTGGGCTGCTTGGGTTGGTGGTGAACTAAGGATGGAAGGCAAATATTATCAGTAATCATTTTGTACCATTTTTGGTCTCCCATCTTACCTTCCTTTCTTTCTCACCAGATAAAATAAAAATTAAATGAAAAAGAATGAAAAAATAAGAAAGAAGTTCACAAAATGGCCGAAAAGAATTGAACAAAATTAGCAAGTCACTTTT
>VXBX01008452.1:0-14793 GCA_013400415.1 Scytalopus superciliaris | reverse complement strand
CTAATGCTAGCTTAAATTAATCCAACAAACTGAGTGTATCTTGAGATGTGTTCTACTGCCTTTTTTATTGCTTAAAAAAAAAATAATTCCAATATTGGCTTAAGAAATGGAAAATATTTTTCAGTGGCTGTCCTAGTCATTCCTGTCTGTTAATAGTAATTTGTTAGCAATGGTGTGTTGAGAGATACAGAAGGGCCATAGTTTTGGTAAGGTTGGTTCAATTACTCTTCTTTTTTTTTTTTTTTTTTTTTTTTTTNTTTTGCTTATCGAAGGAGCTCAAACTCATGATTAGTGGAGGTAGAATTCAGTTGCAGCTCCTGTAGAAGATAATTTTACAGCCTGTAGGAACTCTTCCTGGAAATACATAAAATGATGACTCTGTTAACAAAAGCACTTCATTAGGTTGACTCCGTTACCTAGATTACAGCCTGAAACCAAGGCAGAATTTGTCCCAATTAGCTTGATGATCTTTAAACGGGGTTAATGGTTAAGTCACTTTGACAATAATAGAAGCCACCCACTGGGGAGCTGGTCAGACAAGTACAGGTGTTATAATAATCGTGTTAGCATTTTCAGCATTGCTTGAGGAAGGAATAACCTGCTTTAAGTAATGTTTTTTACGCTAGAAGGTTGGCTGCAGATCAAGTTGGTGATGGCTGCTCTTAGGACATCACGTTTTTGGTTTTCAGAAGGGAGGAATTAAATGTCTCTGTGGCCTAGGCCTGTGAGTTGCAGGTGGTGTGCAAGACCAAATACTGGTCCCAATAATAGGAAATGCAGGTCTGTGTGATGGCACTACCAGGTCCAGCTGGAGCCAGTATTAAGAAGATCTCACGTGGTGTAGTGTACTTGGATTTTGTCTGTTAGTGTATAAAAATAACCTGCAGTGTGAACTGTAATCAAGTTAATTCACCAGGGATGCAAAATTGAATTAGGGCTGGGGTGCAAGGCAGACCAAAGGTTGCATCACATCATTATTAGGAACTTGTTTTGTAGGTTGATACGTGTGCAGCAGGTTAGTGTCATTGGAGTGGTGGCAGAAAGGATCTGTTCCTGTTTGTGAATTAATATTGTGGTTGCAATAGGAAACAGAGCACGATGACTTTGAGGGGATTTGAGGAGCTAGCAGAACTCATCCTGTCAATTGCTGTGAAAATGGAGGAAAGGGAAGAAGGTAATGAGTTGTAATAGCAGAGGACACATCTGAACGGAGCTGTTCTGGGGCAGAAGCCCAGTAGAACTTCTGCTGATGCTTTTTTTTCCCTTCAGAAATTGTTCCCTGAGGGGCCTTACTTAGAACATTTCTCTTGTTTTTTTAGATTGATTCAGTCATTAAAAGATGGGAATGTGCTTAAATCTCTGTGGCTCCTCTCTTTCAGTTCTGTCTTGGTAGGAGCAAACATAACTTAAGTATTCAGCTGTGTATCCCAGAGATGTCGTGGGATGCTTGGTATACTTTTTATGGAAGTGATGCTGAAGTGGAGTAGGTACTGAAAGTTTTAGGTAGACCTATCCTTGGCAGCTATAATTCTATTTACAGTTGTCATTAGAAAGCATAACAACCTCTTCAGTCCATATAACAAGCATTTCAGTGCATTTATGCTTCTATCAGTAGTGTAAGAAGGTGATTGTGGCAGTCCTGGTAAGTGAACAGAGGATTTCTTAGAGAGACATCATTTGAGTTTCCTGCTTTTTGCATCCTGCCCCTTGTTGCCTGTTGGGCAATATTTTGATAAATAAGGAACATCTTTTCATTGTATCTTATTGTAACCAGAGGTAAAGCACTTGAGATTTTGGGAGGGAGTCTGGGGGGATGATGATAATTTGATTTGGGGGTATTTTTCTTAGAAACAGCCACAAAAAACCCTCAGCAAATATTGATCATGAGTGCTATTTTTTGCAAAGCATAAGAGCACTGAGTCGTTTGTGGTGTCCAGCTTTTATTGTAATGATGAGGTTGCCATTGTGGTAAAATGTCCTTTAGGTCTCCTGATAGTTTACAGGTATTTTTGATCTTGCAAGAAAGAAGTAGTGGGGATTGACTAATTGCATTGGGGTTTTCTAATTGGATGTGTGGTTTGTTTTTTTTTTTTTTTTTTTTATTTCCTTATCTGCCATTTACACTAAAATGTTGCTTAACAGTTTTGAGAACTTACACAGAAAAAAATTCATTGTAAACTGAAACACTACAAACTGCTAGGAGGATTGGATGAATCTCACAAGCTCTGTTTCCATGTTCTTTCAAGTCTTTGTAACAATCAGAACTTACATCCTTGCCAATCTCTGCCCATGATGGGTGGTATGGGTTTATGGCTGGTGCTGTCATTCTCTGTGTTAGTTTGTGTCACAGGTAAGGGTTTCCAGGGTCAGCTCTGCTCCTGTTGATTCGAGTGCAGGGCAATGGAATGCCACAATCTGCATTGTCGAGACATAAGGATTGGTAGGCTCCCATCTCTTTCAGTGAGGAAGAGTTGCAAGCAAGGCAGAGACACAAAAATTGTGTGACTGAACAATAGAAAACACAAACAGCAAAATGTGCCACGTGCAAAGTGGTGATCAGCTGAGGAGAAAGCACGGACACTGCTTGTGTGAGCCCTGGTGATATCCATGTGTGCTTGTATTTGGGGGCTGTGGGTGTGGTGCTCTGCTTTCCTCTTGTTCATTGGAGAAACCCATGAGTGCAACCTGTTGTCATAAAGTCTATAAAGCAGAATGAGTCAATAGATCGATAAACAGTTTCATGTTATGACTTCACCCACAGCAAAAGCTTCTTGGGAACATGTAAAATACTTGCCCTAAATTGCCCTGGCTAGTACTATTGCTTTATTGAGTAGCCCTTTATTTTGTGAAAACAACCGCTTTGACCTAACTGCTTTCTAGAGCAAAGTTCTACTCATTATTCATATGGCTGGCAGATCTGGAGCCTCATGAATTTCTTTGTATTGTGACTGTGCAGTAATTCAAAATAATAGTTTGTTGAGTTTCTTTTTAAATTTTACTGTTTAAGAATATTGAATTGTCAAAGTAAAACAGTAAAGTGCAATGCTAAACATACCTGGATGTGATTTCTAATGTCTTCTCAATCATACTGCTGTTGTACAGGACCATTCCTTTTTACTGGTGACCAGTTCGTGACATGCAGAAAGCAGCACTCCTGTGTGCCCTTGAAGCTCAGTAATTATGCTCTTCACTGTTGTGCAAACCAAACAAGATCTGTCATTAATACCAGCACACATCACAACACACATGCAGGGTCAGAACTAGAACATTTTCTGAGTTTTTCAGTACATGGTATGTCAACGTCTTCATTAAATTTAATTACTAGCAGCAGCAAATGCATTGAAGACTAAGTGAAACACCCAGTGCCCTGTTCCAGTTTTTTCCTGAACTTTAGCCTTTGCCAGTGGAAAATAACTTTGCCTCATCTAGAGACAAATATAAATACATCTGCTTGCTTTGCCAGAGCTAGACTGGGTACAGAACTGCTTGGCAAAGTCTTGTTTCTGAGACTGTTGTTTAAGAACTGTAAATCCCTTCCCAACTCTGGACAATTTTTCAAAGTAGATAGTGCATAATCAGGATGTTATGTCTTGTGTGGTGCTTGACAGATGAACTTCTGGAGGGCATGGAGGGCCTCTGGTAGGATTGCTAAAGCAACTTAATGTACTACCAGAATGAGAACGGAGGGCAGCAAGGCACCTTTTAACAAAATCCACTAAGCCTGTGCCCGTGAGTCATGATTGTTACAGAGATCCACTCGATCCTAGAGCCACATATCTCCCTCTTCCTTCCACCTTTCAGAAGGGAGGCAAATTTTCCATATGGTCAGACATACTACCCTGACTTGTGAGTTTTGTTGTTTGGGCTTTTTTAAAAATCCCTATCAGTATTTGTGGCTGACTTGCTTATTTTTATTCATGTGCACTGTTCCTCTTGATAAGGGATATTTTTCTAACCTTGCAATCAGGGCAGAAAGTTCCTAAGATAGTCCTCCTCCCTTTTGGTGCTGTTTCTCGCTCATTGTTACTAGTGTGTCTTGGTGTTTTATGGTTGCTGCTGTTTGGGGAAAATCACAATGGTCAGTCCTCACAGCCAGGAAACTTTGTATTGGAGCAGAATGTGTTTAGTTCAGGGTTTGGGGTTTCTTTAGGGGGAGGAGTTTGGACAAAAACTCTTTTGAAGTTTCAGACCCTTTTATTTCATTGAAGTTTGACTGGAAGGGCAGAGAGCCAATAGTGACTACAGGGCAAATTCAGGCAAAGCTTCAATAGCTAATTGCTTTAATTGCAAGGTGAGTTGGAAGGATCTGATCCCTGTTAAGGATTCAAGATGGTGATCTGCATACTGCAGAACAGAAGATGCATCTGCTTTTGTAGTTAAACTTAGGCTGCAAAGAGCTGTCTACTTGTTCTGCCTGTTTCCCTACTTTTGTGCCCCACAGGAGGAGTGATGCCTCATGCTCACTCTGAAGTATCAATGCCTTGCAGGCTGTGTTTTTTTTCCTCCCAACCATTTTCCTTCTTTCCCTAACCCAGAGCAAGTTCCTGCTTTCCCTTCAGACCTTGCTAATCTTTTCTTCCCACAGTGGCCACGTTGCCTATCAGTGCTTGTAAAACTCTCTGGTACTTGTTGGTGCATCCTACTCCTTGTGGTCAGTGTTAAACTAAGTATCAGATGCAGATTTTCTCCTGCATCAGATTGGCAGAGGCTGGTGGAACAAGCCCAGGGCTTGTTCACCTCCAGTTTCACTGAACAAACTCCTCACTGTTTCAAGGTCCTAAGGCACTGGGGATGACCTTGTTCTCCACAGCTCTCTTCCACTGTGTAGTTGTTTGGCTTTTGGCCTTTTCCTACAGCGTGTTGAGAACAGTTTTGTGGCTTAGTGGAACAGAGGGAGATGTCATTAGCTGTGCTCAGGGGGGTGTCAGCTTGCTGTTCATTGTGCTTTTTTTTCTCCCTGGTACTGTTTTTTGTGCTTGAACTGAATGGGTAAAGGCAAAACTGAGATTCAACAGGATGCAGACAGGAACTCATGCAGCTGGGAGAAGGTTGCTGTCAGTCTTTGTATGGAGTCAGGCAGCCTGCTGTGATGGGATTGCTGTGGTACTGAAAGACTTGCCTAGGGTAGGGAGGAGACAGAATGTTTGGGTGGATCAAGAAATGAATGAAGGAAGAAACATCTTCTGGATTCCTTCTGAGCAGAAAGAAATGACCTGATTACACCCACAGTGAAAAGAAAGAAGCAAATCCTGACTCCTGTTGTGTTTTTTTTCATAAGGTCTTTTCTGCCTTTTTGGCTCTGATATTTGTGTTCAGGTTAGGGGACAAAGTGATAGATGCTGATATCTTACGTGTCACATACTATTGCTGTCTGTGGAATTTGTGATCACTCTATACAGAGTAAAAAGGATGCTGGTGGTGAGAAGGGTTGTGTGGAATGACTTGACCAAGAGAGCATTTCTGCAGACTGCCATTCCCACATATTAGTAGCCTTCTTGTGAAAGCCAGCTGATATTCTCCCTGTCCCTTGAGACTCCAGTTACTTCCCATTGATCTGAAACATGCTGGAGGGATTTGGTGCTTGCAGAGAGGTAAAACTCCTTTGTTCATTTTAGCTCTGTTGGAATGGACATATATCATCATCACAGTTGACAGCTCAGTGTTTGACATTTAGGTACCTGGTTTTATTTCTTCTTTAAGGAACATTGTTCTTCCATGTCGGTACCAGGACTTGAAAATACTGCCTGAAGTGGTCTGAGCTCAAAGCTGGTGACAGAGGTGGGGACTTTGTGTTGGCAATCAAAATAATGTCAAGGTGTATGCTGGAGGTCTCCAGAACAAATTACAAGCTCCTGAGCTCTATGGTTAGAATAAATCCCCAGTACCTATATATTGTCACTGTGGTTTCATGGCCAGTTTTTAAAGCACAGTGCAAATATATAGCATTTGGATAAAGCTGATTTCTGTCTGTCTTCATTTCAAGCCTTGGAGTCAAGAGATCATTTAGGTGACAGCAACATGTGTGTTTGTGGCACTGTGTTTGTATTAATACAAATATGTGAAGGGTCAGTGCAACAGAGAAGGAAATGTGGAGCGCTCCTGAAAAACATCATGCCCTTTAAAAATTAGAAGGAAATCATGGAGCATAATAGCATGAGCATCATTTAGTTATACCAGTAAGTCCTTTTAACAAATTTGTTAAATCAGTATCTTGCTAAAGGTTTTTCCAGATTTGTTAATGTTCCTCTCTTCTGTAAATGCACTTCCATTTATGATGCCTGAGTTTGGTTCAACAGAATCAGGAATAGCTAGGCAACCTTTTATTTTATGTATTTTATGGAAATAGGTAAATTTGTGGAGATCCCAATGTTTGCCATGCAGCAGAAGTCTTTGGTCAAGTAGAAGTCTTAGTTTTAAATGCATTTAGACAATGGAATTTCATTTCTTGAATAACAAATTGCAAGAATGTAGGGCTGAAGCCTGACCAAGGGTTTGAGCTGTTCACCCAGTACAACCCACCCAGTGGCAGCAGATTCTCAAAGGGAAACATTCTTTAAACAAAAGGCGGTAGATAAACAGAGGTAGGATAACATGAGTGCCAGACCATCGGGAACAGAGCATGCACCCATGAATCATCTTGTTGTCAGTGAAAATGGCAATGGGCAAAGCAGTTGGTGGGGTTAGAAAGCTGTAGTGGCTTGGCACTGAAGTTGGAAAAGTTGTGAGGGGCGGAGCAGCTGCTAAAATTGCCTGATTGACAGTGAGAGGCTTGTGTGCAGCCTAAATGTGACTAGTAAGTGGCCAAGTCACCTAAAGAGCTGCAGGAATGTTAAACTGGGTTGAAGCCAGGAAAGAAATACTGTTGTGGGGAAAAACAGATGAAAACAAGGGATGACTAGAAGTTAAATGGCTATATGATGAAGTGTTTCCTGACCACTAAACTGCTCCTTCCAAAGCACTGCAGAGCAGTTGTGAGAGCTCACGCAAATGGGAATTCCTGGTAGTGCTGGATACTCTAGAACAGGAGGGCATGGGAAGCTCTTGGACTGATCCTTTTCTTCTACTGGAAATAATATGGTATAACTTATTTTATCAATTGCTTTACTCCTTCGTAAATCTTAAACAGTTCCTACTGCTTTCATTTGCATCATCTATGCAGAGTATTGTAGCCACTCTTGAGCTCAACTGTGAAACTCCAAAATTATTCTACAGTCAGCAGGGTGAGATTTTCTGTGTGGAAGAGATTCAGATGATAAAATTATTTATTATTTTCTTCTTATTAGGTGAAATTTATGTCCTTTTGAAATGGTTTTGATACTAGCACAAGAAGCTGCATAGCATATATCTTATCTCAGTTCCATTCAGAGCTAGGTGTGCATGTAACTCTAAAGGTAATTCAGAGTTATAAGGAAACATGGATATAGGTTTTCTCACCTCTTTTGAATAAACAAGATTGCATAGTCCATGTGTCTTTCTCATTACTCTGTACTAAGGCTTAGAAATACATGTGATATCTTTCTCACAAAAGCTGGTTTGAAGAAATGATCCAAAAAGTGGTCTTTATGGATAGTGCTGAAATAATTTCTTCCAACAACATTTTTGTTTTGGTTTGGGGTTTTCTGCTGTTTTGATGGGTTTTGTTGTTTTGTTTTGTGTTTGTTGTTGGTTTTTGTGGATTTGGGGTTTTTCTTTTGGGAATGTGTGGTGGAGGGTGTGTGTGTAAATCCTTTAAATGGCAACTATTCCAGGACTTTATTTTCTTTCCTATTTTTCTTTCCTTCTATCTTTTGGAGTGTGCAAACAAGGGCACAAGGCTTGTTTCTGTTACATCTCATTCACAACATCCTAACAGTGTCACAGTTCTTTAGCAGAAATCAGGAGTTTAGGTGGAGGATTAAGTTCATATTCTGTTTTTAAACGTGCAGCGAATAAAACTTCCTTGTTCTGTGTGGTTCCCTAAGCTTCTTCGTGAATGCTCTGCCGCATCTCTCTGAGTCTTAGTCTGTTCTATCATTCCCTTCCCTCAGCTTAATTTATTGCCAGAACATTTCACCCTCCCACGTACTCTTCCTTCCAGGTCAGTGCGGCATGGCATAAAGTGAACAAATGTGTGTAGTCTTCACAATCTTTGTATGACACCCTGCTTTGCCACCTTCCCACTTTTCAAGCTGTTGCCATTCATGACTATATGCTATCCTACCACTCAGTGAGCTGGTAATTTTGAGTCCCATTGAATTTTAGAAGGGATTACGTTCCTAAATCTCCTAGGTTCCACTCTTACACTTATCGTGTGCAATTTAAAATCATAATTGGCTGTATATTTTATGTTTGTTGGTATTTTTTGATACAGCATTGCGTCTTTACTTGGTTTTACAAATAGATTTCTATCCAGAGGAATCTTATTTGCCTGCTGCTTTTCTTGAATCCTTGGAGTTTTTCTGTCATTCTTAATAGAAATCTTCTCTTTATGAATGAATTCAGATAAAATTAAATAGCATTTCAAATATTTTTCTCTGTCTGTCTAGAACATTTCCTCACAGATCCAGAATGTTCTAGGCCAGTATTACTACTACATTCCTTTTTTTTTTTTCTCCCAGAGGGTTATTAAGCATTTTTTGTTATTTATACATTCCCTTTGATTTTTATTTATCTCAGGAGCCAAACACCTCTGTCTTCAGTTTCATTGTTCGTACAAGTGCTGATCTCTTTTGACTGGTTGATGTTCCTGTGCAGGTATACCAGGAAAGCATGGTGTCTTCATTTTTCTCTCCCACTTACTCCTTCTGGTCTTTGAGCTACTCACTTATTCCTAGTTTGTAAATTCAATAACATCGCTTTCCAGTGCACAAACAGCTGTTTTTCCTGACTGGGGTTTCTCCCTCCATCCCTATCCATCACTGTGCAGACAGGCAAGTGCCTGTATTATGTATGTCTAGTTCTGTTCACCCTAAAAGGATGAAGCAGCGGTTTAATTTCTTTCCTTCAACATGTATTTTTTCTCAACTGTTGCTCAGTGTCTCTTACTTAGATATGTCCAGGTGTATTTCTGGCCTGTTGCTGTTTGGTTCAGGTGTCTTGTCTAAGTGTTTTGCTGCTGCATGTCTGTTCATTGATAGCTCTGAAAATAGCTGCAAGCAACTGAAACATCATTTAATTTCTGTGTAAATTTAAGTATTTGGTTGAGAATTTGAAATTGCATTTTTCTTCTGAAAGGATCCCAAAGTTGGGAGGGGTTTAGGTATCTGAAATATGCTGCATAGGATCCAACAAAACTTGGATTTTCATTTTGCTTCTGTGATGCGTTTTCATGGTATATTTTTCCCCAGTGTATGATCCCAGGGTATGCAGGTATGTATCAAGCTGCATTTTCATGATTATATTGCATTGCTCTTTGGAATGAGGTAGTAACTTCCAGATTTGTTGACAGGCTCATTGTGCCAGTCTTTGTGACTGTACTCTGAATCAAAGTTCTCAGGGTGACAGGATCACTGACCAGGCATTTTAGTGTTTTAGGCACTCTGGAAAAGCCCATGCAGAGACACAGTGAGACTTACTTGTGTTTTGTTACCAGAATGCAGTAGGAATTTAGATACATCCGTGTTGATAAATCACCTTGTGGGCAGTAATTTCTACTGCTTTCCTTTCGACTACTCACTTCTGTATTTTGGGGATGAGAATGCTGTTGCATACTAAAGATGGATCATGTCTTTTAGATGCATAGATCCATAGTGTGAGGGATTACACTGCTTGCTGGTCTTTTTATTCTTCCTGTGCAGGTAGTTTGTAGGTAGATCCTATATGTGAAATCTCAAAATTGACATTTGCAGCATTGCCACTGTTCTTCCATGTTTAACTACATCAATCACTGTTAATTTTTGCCTCTTGGCATGACTGTAGATGTCCTTTCTTTTACCTGAGATCATCCTATGCTGTTACCTTGCTTTTGGAGTTGCATGGTGAACTCCTTCCATTCATTTTGGATAAAACTGCTTTTATAAATGAATCTCAGTGGTTTGGGGTGGGGTTTTTTTATTATTATTATTTGTTTGATTGTTCCAAATGAGTCAGGGCTAAGTGTTTTATTTTCTTTCCTTCCATTGCATATATGAACGTGCTTTATTTTATCTTGTGCTGCTTCAAGGCTATTTAATGGAGGGGGAAAAGATAAAAAAATCCTTTTCTTTAACATGTAATTGGTACTTCCTGGTGCTTCATTTTTCTTCATTTTCTTTCCTTTCATGTTTTTTCATTGCCTTTGTGTTTTACATGTACTTAATACAAATTCTGTTAAATATTCCAGTCGCTTATTTTAATGTCTTCTGCTTTTTGACTTTGATGTAGGCTTCTAGAGCCTTCTAACTTTTTTCAGGTATGGATGGTTAGACCCTCTTCCTGCTTCAGGCCCAGGCTGTTAATACTGTCTCAGATTGCTCCCAACCCTTGGTGCTTGGGATGCAGGAAGAAGACTGAGGTGGACCTTGCATTGTGTGTACAGCCATGACTCAGCTGTTGGTCAGTTCTGAGGGGAAAACTCTGCTCTCTTCCTCCTTCATTCTCCCCTCTTAAATCCTGCTATTGGAGCAACAGTGACAAAATGTGTCCACCAGTTCTGGTGCACAGCAGCTTGAGGCTTGTCTGAGTGCTAAGGCTTGTAACTTGGTCAACATTCTAAGTCAATCTAGCACTGAAGGACATGCTCCTTGGCTGTGGATTTGTGTCCCTGGTCCCTGCTCTAAGGTACTGCCTTTGAAAAATAAATAAAAGTATCCAAAACCTCGACCCCATCATCTGTTTCTTGTTTGCTGGCAAATTCCTTCTGTGCTGTGTGTGCGTTGTTTGGCAGCAACTCAAGTCAGTTGCTGCTGTTCCGCTGCTTTCGCTGGTTTTGGAGTGGGCATGATAAAGGTGTGGCTCACTGAGCCCAGTGGAAACTTCCCATGCCTTTAGTGGACTTTGGGCTGTGCCCGAAGTGTCCCTGGTGGAGCTGGGTTGCCCCTGGCATGCCAGGACGGCTGCCTGGCAAGCTGGTTCTCAGACACCAACAGAAGCCCTGTACACGTGTGTTGGTCCTGAGTGTTTTCCTTCATGAAGTGCTAAACCTTTTCACTGCAGAGAAATTGCAAAGCAATGAAAACATTTGGCAGGAGACAAAGCGTAGAATACATTAAGGATATGCATGGTGCCATTGTTGAAGGGTAAGACTCACTGGATAAAGCTCTTCAGGTGGCCTTTTCTTTTCTTTCCTCTAAATACCATAACTATTTCAGTTGTAATGGAGCAATAAACTAAAAATTGTAAGGTGGCCAGCATGAAAGGTAGAATTTGCTTTTGGCTGTTCCTGATGACAAGGAAACCCACTTCATGTGCTTTCTTTTCTGTGGGAGTTGACGTGTAGCTATCTGCTTCTGCAGTTTTCACATAGCAGATTCCACAGAGCTCTCTAAATACCCAATTGAAAGTTGGAATAATAGACACCAGATGATAGGGAAAGTAAAAACATCTGAAGTACAGAAGATCTTCCAAACAACAGCAGAACTTCCTCCTGCTGAAAATAATCATTTTTAGACCTGTAACTTTCTTAGCCATGGGTATTTGCTGAGGCCTTGGCTAGGAACCTTGATGACGTGGTGGAAAGTTTTGATCCCTTCGTGGTGAGAAGGGGAACAGGGACCACAAAGTAGACTTCAGTCAGTACCCTGCGAGTAATTTGACTGGTACACGTACAAAAAAGAGCTGTTTCCAATGCTATGAACTTCTTTTTTTCAGGCTGCCATAGCCTTGTCAGGAAATCTGTTTGTGTTTTGGGCTCTTAGAATCACTGATAGAACCCAGGCACCAGGCTGCAGATAAGGGAGTCAGCAGTCAGCAAATGCGCTCTGAACCATGCAAGATTTTTGGGCTTCAAGATCCCCATTCCAAAGGAGGGTGAACACACAGTTGCTGCCTTTCAGAGAGAAGAGACTTCTGCAGAGGGAGCTGCAGCTCCTCAGGCCCATCCTGTGCCAAAATAAAGGAAGTGGGGAGCCTATTTCAAGCACAAGGAAAAGAAAGCCTTGACATTTAAACAGGTGGAGCTCACTGTGAGCCCTCTTGGTGAACAAACCTGCTGTAGAAGTGGTGGAAGCAAGAGATGATAAATGCTGCTTTGTAATCCAGCCTCAGTTCATGGGCCTTGGATGAGAAAAACAACAAAAAAATGTTTCATTTATTTTACCAGAATCTTTCATGTCTCTGCCTTTTGTCTTTGCTGTACACCTGGTGATGAAGCCAGGGGAGCCCGGAGACATTTATCTCCTGTGTGTGTTTTGTTTTGTGTGTTGAGTTTGGTTTTTTTTATTGTTGGTATTTATTATTCATTTCTTGGGCATGTATAACCCCCTTCTGTGGTAGTGAGAAAAGAAGGCAGGCACTTTGCTCTTTTGAAGACAGGTGGAGAGGTCCCCACACTGAGTGCTGTATAGGGCTGTTTGCCTTTTGTTTTCCATACTAATTGGTTAGAATGGATGGTGTTAAGTTCCCACAAGTATGTCTGTTAGAGAATTCCTATATATCTAGCCTTGGGGAATTAAGCTTTGGAAAATGAAGTACACATCAAAGCAGGAGGTGGCTGGTACAGTTTGTATCCTGACTTCCCCCCCTGCCCCCCTTTGCTTTTTTCCCCTTTCTAGAAAGCTTAGGAAAAGAGCCTTTTGTCTTCTATTCAGGAAAATTGCACTGAAATTCATCTGTGCTTTATTCATCTGCTTTGATTTGTGCCATTCATGGGCAGCTGTGGGTTACACAGAACAAAGCAGATGAATTCCTAACCTCCACATTCAAGCAGTGTGTTGGGAAAGGTTCAACACCACCCTGCCTCCTCCCCCTTCTTTTTTGGGGGGTCCAGCTAACATGTTATAGCTTTCAGTTTCAGTGCTGAGACATCTCTGGACTGTTCCTCCACATGCCATTAAAATGGTGTGACAGAGTTCTGCTGGCTTGGAGAAGGGATGTGTCTATACAGACATAAAAAGAGATATCTTTCTCAGTATACAAAACATAGCGGTTTAAAAGTTTTCTTTACTGGAATTTATGACTAAACATCTTTTTCTTTCAAATGATGACTTAATTTCAGACATCATCAGCTGGGAGCATTTGAATTTACGTTTTGTGAAGACTGCTTCAAATGGGACAAAGTAAAATTGTGTCATTTTCTAAAGTTAACTTTTGATGTGGGTTTTTTAAACAATTCCATGAATCAGTAGGAAAGAGTATCCGTTTATTTATCTTCCTTTTTCTTTTTTCCTTTTTCTTTATAGATAGTCTATTTACATGTATCCTGTGCCAGATCTTCCTCATTTGAGAGGGTCTGGTCTGATAAACATTTGGCAGTATGATTAACAGTTTTACCCTCACAAATTGTGTCTTAAAATCAGACAAATCAGACTTCTTTTTAGACTACTTTTAAACCTGTCACTCTTTCCTCCCCAAATCAGATCTAAAATCATTATTTATACTGATCCTCTTTTAACTATAGAATACACATTAGATTACATTAAGAAGTGCTACACCTCTTATCCCCTCCAGAAAGCAGGATTAGTTTTAGAATTAACATCTCGATAACCTCCTCTAAAAGCCAAGAGGTTCTGGAGCAGGCATCAAACCTTTTTAGGTTTGTTGATCCACCTGGAATAACAACTTTGCTCTGTTTCCCTACAGACTCTTCCTACTCTGAGCCTCCTGATGTACAGCAGCAGTTGAACCACTACCAGTCTGCAGCTCTGGCCAGGAACAACAACAACATCAGCCCAATCCCACTTTCTGGGAGTGCTGCAGGAGTGGAAAAGGCGGAAGCCATCCTTAACTGTGAATTTTGTGAATTCTCCTCGGGTTACATACAGAGCATTCGGCGCCACTACCGTGACAAACATGGAGGGAAAAAGCTCTTCAAGTGCAAAGATTGTTCCTTTTATACAGGCTTTAAGTAAGTACTGTGCAAAACAGATAAAATGAACTCATAAGGGGTTTTTTAGTACTTGAAAAGACTGTTGAGATCTCTCAGAGCTGGCTGTAGCTAACAGAAACACGGCCACTGCTGACCAGGGAGAGGAACACAGGGAATGCCATGCCAGATCACAGCAGCATCCATGTAATCCATTTTCCTCTCTCCTACAACAGCCGGTACCATCTGCTGCAGACAACAGCACAGTAAGTCCTTGCAGTAGGTTTTAGAATCATAGAATCATAGAATTGTTTAGGTTGGAAAAGACCTCTAAGATGATCAAGTCAACTGTTAACCCAGTAATGCCAAGTCCACTGCTAAATCATGTTCCTAAATGCCACATCTACACCTCTTCTAAATACCTTCAAGGATGGTGACTCATCCACTTCTTTGGGCAACCTCTTCCAATGCCTGGCAACCCTTTCTGGGAAGAAACTTTTCCTTATATCCAATCTAAATCTCCCCTGGTGTAACTTGAGGCCGTTTCCTCTTGTCCTGTCACTTGTTACCTGGGAGAAGAGATGGACCCCCACCTGGCTGCAACCTCCTTCCAGGTAATTGTAGGGAGTGAAAAAGTTCCCCCTGAGTCTCCTCCAGGCTGAACAACCCCAGTTCCCTCAGCTTCTCCTCCTCACACTCATGCTCCAGACCCTTCCCCAGCTCTGTTCCCTTCCCTGGACACGCACCAGCCCCTCAATGTCTTTCTTGCCATGACAGGTCCAAAACTGCCCCCAGGATTCGAGGTGTGGCCTCAGCAGAGCCNCAATGTCTTTCTTGCCATGACAGGTCCAAAACTGCCCCCAGGATTCGAGGTG
>VXBX01008451.1:1059866-1095569 GCA_013400415.1 Scytalopus superciliaris | reverse complement strand
GTGGTTGTGGGCTGGCAAATGACTGAAATGCAGGATTAGTAAACAAAAACAGGGAGAGGCAATTAACCAGCCCTACACTGGTGCATGCACGCTCAGCAGCAGCAAGGGATGTCTCTTAACTGGACATGGCCACTTGGAGATCAAGGCTTTGATCTGGCTGTCAGTTTCCCCGTGTCCTGGTTTTGTCCAGGCTCTTGTCAGCAGCCACCTTGGTAAGACTGGCAGAGACTAAAAGCCCGTGTTCCTGAGGCTGCCTATTTTTTCTGATTTAAGTGTAGGTGACAGCACACACTGGTTCTCCTTCACTGTGGGGCAGGAGGGGGAGTTTGAGCTGAATTTAGTACTGGGGGAAGAGTGCATGTTTCACAGTCCCCTCTGTGTCCTGCCAAGATCTTACACATTGCAAAAATCCTTATTTCTGCAGAGGGTAGGATATCTGGTAGGAGACAGGAGAGAGTAATTGCTCCACAGCCAGCAGGAAGTTCAGCAGATCCCACATTTCTCACCGCAGAGGTTATTAATGCCATTTTGTAAATGTCAAACAGAACACCGTGGAGGAGACTAAATTCTGATAATCAGGAAAAAATCCACAGAAAATGTGAAAGTAGCTTTGTTGTGGCATTCTGGGATGGCTACAGCTCTGAGAGGCAAACACTGAAGATTTCTTTTTATAGCAACAACCACTCCAGCGTCACCTAATGGGGACTGAGAATTTGGGTCATAAGCGAGAGCTCTTGCAAAGACTCTTTCCCAAACGTGACTCTGCTTTGTGTGGATCGGCAGGTAGAAGAGGAAAATGCAGCACTGGGACACCCAGATAAACACTGCCCTTCCCACCTTCCCACTCTGAAGCATTGTGTCTCAGTAGCCAAAACTTCCAGAGGGACATTTTTCCCCTTGCAGCTTGAGGCATCACACAGGCAGTATTAACATGGCTTGGCCAGAAAGGTTTGCAGTAGGATTTGCAGGCAGAGCACTGCCTGCCTTCCCTAATGAAGAAGGACAGGACGGCTGACATGGACAGTGGAGTCCTGTGCTCCCTGTGGCGGAGGAAGCCTTTGTTGAACACTCTGTTCCCAGGGAAAAGCGATTTAGCTACTGCCTAAGCAACTGTCGGTTCACACTGTGAAGCATGGAGTGTGAAAATGTGCTTTTTACAAGGGTAATGGGTGGGAATGTTCCAGCTCACAGACTATTACTGCTAGGCAATGGGCTGCCCTTTCTCTGCCTATCCCCAGCCAGCCTATAGCTG
Source organism: Scytalopus superciliaris (assembly GCA_013400415.1). Lineage (NCBI taxonomy): Eukaryota > Metazoa > Chordata > Aves > Passeriformes > Rhinocryptidae > Scytalopus > Scytalopus superciliaris. Next base: position 1,094,317 of record VXBX01008451.1, on the reverse strand, counting down.
TGATACTCATGCCTCGTATTCGGAAAAGGCAGCGAGCCGCAGCACCAGAGAGGAGAGACAGGTCTGGAACGGGCAGGCAGTGCTGGAGTGTCAACACAGAGGGTGCCCATGACACAAGCCAGGGCTTCAGGCAGCTGCCAGTGTGAAGCAGGCAACCAGGGCAATTTACAGAAGAGGAGTACATGCTACCCTTGATTTAGCAGCTTACTTTGTATTGTCAGAGGGAAGCAGGGAATTATTATGGTATTTGCCCCAGAGACATTTTCAGAAGCTACATAAGTAAAGAGGAAGGCATAAGCAAAAATTGTTGTGAGCCAAGGAATATTAATAATGAATGGACGCTTTTCAGAGTGGAAATAGGTTAGTAAAACAGGCTGTTCATTTGACCAGTGGCAATCTAGGAAAAGATTTAGACCTGGGAAAATATTTAAACAAGGATGTGTTAAACTGGCTAAGAATAGAAATACATATAATTTAAACACAGCTGTAAGGTGCCACTGAAGCTACAGAGGAATCTCTACAGTGACCATCACTGTGGTTTCAAAAGAAATAAGTTTTGAGCCTTAGGAGATATTTTGTGGTATACATGTAACACATATCCATGTTTTCTGCCTTTTTTCCCTCAGCCCTTACTCGTATATCAGATTCTATAAATACTGAAGGGCCCTATAAACACCACTTCTTTCATCAAGTACATGTTCAGACTTAGGTGGGTAGACAAAGACCATGCCCTGGCTTTATCGGATCTGTACAAGCCAACAATGTTACCCTGCCCTGTGCCAGGCAGAGCAAGTGGGGATCTCCTCCACATGTGCCTCCTGGGCAGTGGCCAGCATAGTCCCAAGAAAAACCAGACTCACAGATTTCCCTCAGACCTGAGGTGGCTCTGGCATTCATTCCTGGTTATTCATGCAGACCTTTTGGGGAGGGCCCTCTGTCATTCCTATCCCCAAGGGCTGGACAGAAAAGGCGTCTGCATGTTGGGAATCACATCAAACAGCACAATATTGCAGGAAAATATACAGTAAAAAAGACAGCGCTGGGCCATGGCATGATCTCTGTTCAAGATGAAAGGGCAGCAGCCAGATCAGATGCCCCAACCTACATTTTCATCCAGGGTTGCAGGACATCCGCTTTCTGTCATAAAAGGACAGCAAAAATCCTCAATTTGCCTGGAAAAGGTAAAGCTTTGGGGCAGAGGGACGTGATTCCTTGGAGCATCAACTGAGTGCCCATCATTGTCCCCAGCAGGAGCAGTCCTACCTTGACCTACAGAGAAGAAAGAGCACATCCTCCCAAATGTGAATCGATACTGTTAAATGAACACACTCAACAATCATGCCACAAACCTCCAGAGTAATAAAGTTGTTTTGAAAAGCACATGATTTTTAAAAATGAACACTTTTTTATTATTTTCCTGTTTACTCAGTCTCTAGACTTCTAGTCCCTGAGGTCAGTTCTGCAGCCAAAGGGCTGCAAACTTTTTCCAAAACTGAAAGCCAAGTTTGTCAAGGAATTGTTTAGTCACACAAACCGAGACTGTAAGGAAAAAACACCAAAGATCACAAGACTCCTGATAATTTTCTGGACTTGTCATCACACATGATTTGTCATGTAAGCCTGTGGAGAAAGGTGGTTTCAAAATCCTCAGAAATGCTTTCTGGTTCTATGGAAACTCCTGAACAACTGAGTGCTGGATTTCCTTTTTAACTTTTTCTTTTCTTTTTCCTTTTTTTCCTTCTGGTTTTCTTGGGTTTGTGTGGGGGGTTTTGTTGTTTGTTTGGGGGCTTTGGGGGGCTTTTTTGTTGGTTTTTGTTGTTGTTGTTGTTTTCCTTTGTTAGTTGGTTTTTCTGTTTGGTTTTTTGTTTGTTTTGGTTTTTTGGGAGTTTTTTTGTTGTTTTATGGACTAGTGTTGTCCATGAAGTACTTAGACTATTTATATTAGAGTATTTAGTATTTCAGTATTACTTGGAGTGTTTAGGATTTCAGAATATGACTATATTAGGGAGCATTCAGAAAAAAAGCATGTATCTAGATTCAGCTAGGAAACTTTCACTTGTGTCTTCAGTATATTCCCTAGTTCAGATTCTCTAATAACAGGAAAGATAAGTAAATACTAAATTGGCTTCTTTTATTGTGCAACTGGACAGACAGAAAATGGAAATAAATTCGTAGTACATGAAAAAAAGTTTGTAAAATAGGTAAAAAGTGTTTTGTCTCATTTTCTTATTTGCAATCTCACAACACAGTTCTGTTAACCTGATTAAAGAAATAGTAAAATTACATAGTTTACTGCCAGTGGGTTAACATTCACCTTAATGTGAAACGGAAAGCTGCAAAACATTTTTTTCTTTGTATTTTTTCTGTTTGCACTGTCAGTAAGACAGCAGAGAACAGCAGCTAGAAATCAGAATTAAATACCCTTGTTTCCAAAGTCTGAGCATGTACAAATATATGGTACCAGGCTTTAAAAGTGACCCATCACAAGAAGTTTTACCCCTGTGGAGTTTGTATGTCTGCCACCACGAGGCCTTTCATGCTGGGGTGTGCTGAGAGGAAGGCAAAAGGCACAACATCCCAGTTCCTTTATGTGTCCTGACATCTTCATCTGCAACCAGTGCCATTGCCCTGTAATCTCAGTAAAGTCATAATCACACCAGGTCTCTCCCCTCCTGCTTTCGCCCATGTTTAATAGATAAAGTTCTTGCAGAATTTTCTAAGGTGCAGACAAATGTGCTTTTCAGAAACACAGCTGTGAAAGCTGCAGTCCCTCTTCCACTCATCACTATGTGTGCAAGGACACTAGATTAATGCGCCTAGCCTGAGCAATAAAATGAAATTCTGATTTTATCATAGTACACTAGTTTTCCAGTCTCTCACTAAAAGCAATTAAAAGCTCCACAATACCTGTCCTCCTGACAGCACATGTCACTTCCTCAGGGTTAAATAGCTCACTTTGCACTGCTGTCTCCACTACTGGCATGTAATTATATTTTCTGTATAAGTCTGTGTTCTTCATCTCACAGCAATTCATAGGTACGTACTCTGGTGGCATACTCATGTGCCAGCCTTTGGAAATCGTCTGTTTTCTATGAGATTAAGCTCTTCCCTCCTAATTAAAAGAATTGCTCAAATTTGGCAAAATTAATTGAATATACTATTAGCTAATTTATTTTTAGCTAGACCTAAGGGAAAATCCGATTTTAAATTACAAAGTTCTACAGCGCATCTCCATCATCTCCTTTCCCCCCAAGAAACTATTTCCGATGAGACAAATCCTCCCAACATTTCCCACCTCCAGCACACCACTACCACCTCAGTGTGACTTCAAAGCTGCATACAACCAGTCTACAAACCAAGCTGGCCCCAAGGACCTTTTGTCTGTGTAGAAACTAAGCAGTGTTGCAGCACTGTCTGCAAGGCTCTGCTGGGAGAGAGCTGTAAGGAGCACAGCGGATGTACTGCATGCACATGTACTGAAACTGCCCTGCTATAAAACACCAAAACAGCTCCGTTTTATCAGCCAGCAGCTGATAAGAAGGACACGATTCTCCCCTTATAAATAAGATGAAGGTAAAATATAAAAAGAGTGCTGTATTAGCACTCACCTGAGAGGCATCTGGCACTAAGGTCCTCAGCAGTACGTGCACACTGGCTCTAGTATGACCCTGTTGAGACCACACTCCTTCTCAAATACAAAATATTTCATACAGCAGCAGCCAAAAAGGCAATGCCTCCCTCCTGAACCTGAGTGATTTCAGACATTCGGGCATGTGGAGATAAAGAATACACTTCAACTTTAAAGGTTTCTTCTCCCATCTGAATTTACCTTGGATTATCAACAATGTGGTCTCTTTGCTCTTTCTTCTCTTGTTGGATTCAGTGCATGCAGAGGGAAGGAAGGAGGTTTCGCTGTCATGGTTTTCATGCACAGCTTAAAACCAGCTGTTAGCAGTAAAAGATGTGTTTCAAAAGGAGACTAACCATAGCAGAAACAGAAGATTGCTCTGTGTATACATATACACAGCACTACTATGTATGTGTTGCACAGTACAGCTAAACTGTTACTAGCTATTATTCAGGTGAACAAAGAGGAGAAAGAAAAAAGAAAAGGAAGAAGGAAAAGAAAACAATTAAAAGAAGAAATGAAGTTACTATCCCAAATGTACATAATAATTACACCAGTTGGTTGCTGGGTCCCCCTCTACAGCCTCAAACTCACTGCCTATCCAGAAGCAAAAAGTGCCAATGGTACAGGAGGGTTGCCCTTCTGCTATGTGGAGTTTCTCTGTCCAGACCAGAAATGTTGCATTCAGTAGCCTGCATGGAAAGTGAATGCTGCTGATCTTACTTGGCCATCATCAGCACTTGGTTTTCAGACCACCTTTGCATTTCCTTCACTGTAGGCCAAACTAGACCCTCCCATCACCTCAGTGACCTCAGGGTTCTACAAACACTCTCAGTGCTGGTTAGAGCAACCCCGGTCCCCCTAGGGTGGCACCAGCATCTGCCTTCACCTGCCGTCAGTCCTTCCTGCTGAGGCTGTGCAGAAGGAAGCCAAAGTCTGGCCCCAGGAATGTCACCACCTGTCCTTGACATGCCTATGAGGAGACTGCTAAAAGAAGTTCTTGAAACTTCCTTCAATAGGCCAGGCTTTCAGAGAGGCAGCAGTGGTCCTGGGTGTCCATCACCTGGATGCAGGTACCTGTGGTGCCAGCAGCCAAGGCAGAAAGAGGCAGACAAAGGGCTCGAGGGCTGTGCTTCACTGGAAATGGCCCCCTGAAACACTGCAGGGTGAAGTTTGTTGCATTTGGAAGGGTCACCTGAGGACTGAGAACAACAAGGGCTGTTTCAGCACAACCTTTGACAACCCACTCCCCACAGCCAGCTCACCAGCACCCAGTGAAGTGTACCAGCCATTGCCCCAAGGCCTGGAAACAAAATTCCTTGGAGACTAAGTGATGCTTTCAGCAACACTGCACAGCTAAGTGTCTGGTACTGGGGAGAGATGGTTTGCAGCTAAATGCTCTGCTGTACACAGTGACCCACAGGAGCTGTTGCTGAACCATTTCCTCTGACCCCACCATGGGTTTTTTATCTGTGTGACTGCCACAGTGACCACCCGATCCTTCCTCCTGGGGCTTCATTCCTCCATTGGGAAGGTTTGGAGCTGTAATTTGTCAGACCAGACACAGCTGTCTGTGGGTTTCTGGGGGCGGGGGGAAGGGGAGGGGGTGTTGCACGTCTTCATTTGCAAACAAGGCAGATGTGTGCTGCAAACACACATCTAGGATGTTCACCCTCCCCGTGTCCTCAGTGAAAAAAAAGTACTTTTTGGGTGCAATTTTTCTCCACAGAAAGCAGGTATCTAAGAAGGTCAGATGATTCACATGCAAGAAGCATCTACTCCTCTCTTTCAGCTGGAAGGGGAGCATGGAGTGCCCAGGGCAGCAGTGGGCACCAGTGGTGTGTGGTCCCATGCAAGCAGCACAGGCACTCCCCACTACCCTTCTTGGCTTCCAGGGAAGGCCACCTTGGAACTGCACAGACATCTGCTTTGAGCATGGTGCAACTTTCCCTCCTGTGAGCACCCTCACAAGGCACAGAGCACACAGAATCCTGATTGTAGAAACAAAAATGTCTATTTTTGTTATAAACTCAGTGGATATAGTACTTACATGCATCACCTTTTAGTGCATATCTGTCTCCTGGCAGTTCATCATGAAGTACAATGTCTGCCTGCATGAGATGTTTTCTCTTCTCTACTGCAAAGGGATGCATCTCTCACCGTATGGGCTCTCATTTTCCCTGCATGCCCAGAAGATCTCACCTAGCATGGAGAATAGCCAGACATCTGTGCTGTGTGCAAGGTAGCAAATGTCCTCTGTTTTCTCCCATAAGAATGATAAGGCTTTCACTGGATGTACTAGAAAGAACAAGCCTCTTGCTCTGCTATCTGATGTTCTTCTCTATGGAAAATGCAAACCCCAGGAAATAGTTATGCCTCTACATAATTTCAGACAGGGCCTGGCCCCAGCCAGATTTTCAAAGCCCTGTTAAAAATAGATTTTCACTCCCCAATTTAATTTTCTATCCAATTTTCTTTCAGTGCTGCACCACGCCCACACTATTTTTCCTTAAACTGAAATGCTTTCCACCACTGCTTCCTTTCAACACCCCTCACCAGGCTTGTCATTTACTGTACATCTGCATTTCCCAAGCCACAGACAGCAACCAAAAGGACTGAGCCCTTCATGTTTTGCTTAGCACCACAGGGGGAAAAACCAACATGTTAAAAGGAGGCCCTGGCAACTGACAAGCCACCCCAGAATGGGTCGAGGCTGAAGGAAAAGTGTGGGAATACTCTAGTGGCTCTGTAGTACTTAAGCACAGAAGATACTGGGGCAGTCTGACACATGAAGGTTATTCAGGGCTAAGAGCCTTTCTTGAGGTAAATGTTCCTCTACAATCACCAGAGAGGACAATGTTCATAGCCAAGTTGGTATTGCAGTTTGGAGGAGAGACATGAAACACAGTGTGAGTTAGATAAGTTGCAGAAATAGAGTGCAACCAAACTGAGATTTAAAAAGACAAATGTGAAACGCTTCCTATCTCAGGGAAACATCAGTTGCAAAAACCCAGAAAGGAGGGATGTTACTTTTGCACAGCACAGCCCAGCCTGGAAGGAGAACAGATCCTGAGCCATACAGAAGGCATTGTCACAAATGCAAGTGCATCCCAAGCAGGAACACTGCTCAAGCATAAAACTACTGGGGGCTTTCCCTGAAGTACACTGCCACAGGTAGGTCTTGGTGGAAGCACAGCATCCATCTGGAGGCATCCTTCTGTTACAACTGACAAAATTCATAGAAAGAAATTGCTTAATGATCTGAACAATTGAATGTGTTCAAGAGGGGTGGGAAGATACCCAAAGAGGTCAGTGAGGTGTAGAAGAGTATTTCTACAATTGTAGAGACTACTGCTGTATCCAATTATTGAGGACAAAACAACAAGCAGAGGACAAGAGAAGAAGACAACAATAAAGTATATGTATTTTAAAGAAACTGTATAGAATTTCCATAGTTAATGGAAATAGATGGGGCATGCAGTGTAGTCCAGGCAGGTCTGTACTCCTGCTGAAGTTAGTGTGGGCAGACCACAGCCACGCTACGTGCAACAGTGCAGCCCTGACAGCTCCTGAAGATGCAGGGTGCTGGTGCCCCTGCTTGTGCTAGCCAGGGACTTGAATCCCTTTCCCCCTTTCACCCACTGGAGCCTTGCACCATTGCCCCTCTGATAACACTTCCCACATTTCATTCAGTGTAATTATTTTAATGAGGATTTTCAATACAGCTATCCTCTGCAGGATTTGCTTACTTACAACTATAGGCACTTTAAAACGTTACTCATCTTGCTTACAGAAGCTTTGATTTTTTTTCTTGGTTTATATCACAGGTATTATGCTGAAAATAATGTACATTTATTTTTGGTAGGTATCCAAAGTAACACATCAGCCAGCATAGAAAGGTGCAGAGGGACCTTCCCACAACATGACACTTCAGTGGGTCCCTCTGCCCTGTGCTGACGCTGGACACAGTCTCTTGCAGAAATGGTGAGCTGCTGTTCTGAAATGCTGAGGAGAAATTTGTAACCCTTTTCTGAACTTCAGGGCTTAACTTTTTTTCCCCAAATGTTGTACTGTGGATGTTCTGAAAGATTAATTTTATTATTCAGGGGAAAGGTTATGGCATGCAGTAGCCTCCCCCGACACCTCTCTTCTGCAGAGGCTGGGGAGCAGGAAGCCCCTTGGAACCCCCCAGTGCTCTGCAGCTCCCTGAAGCCTCTCAGTTTGCATGACAAAAGCACATGGGTTCACTCATTAAAGCAAGAGGTCTGGAGGGAAACATCTTAAGGGCTCAGTGAGCAAGGACACAGGAGAACTAGATTGTTTATGGCTTCAGCTGCCAAATTTTATGTCTGCTGTGTAGTGAGGGTCATGCTGCTCTTGTCTTTCATCAGGCACTTTTGCTGTTTAGTTTAGACAGCACCTTCCATATTAGAAACCACTGTGCATATGTACCTGGCTAGGTTATCTCACTTGGAGGCAAAGGATACTGTAGCAAGGCATGATAGATGCCCATCAGATTTAAAATATCTGGCTACACCAGTGCACAAAAGACCATTCCTCTGTACAGCAATAATGAGAGGACTCCACATACAATGTAGCAGCAGGAGATATCCCAGAATCCCAATAGATTCCCTCCAACATCTGCTCAATAATGGATTTTGCTTTTCCTTTAAATTTATTTTGTTTTGTTTTTAAAGAAGAAAACAAGCAAAACCATAGGGTACAGTAAACTGCTCAGAAGGGCAATGATGTGAAGTTGTAGAAATCATCACAGTACTGTGTTAGGACACTGGGAATTCAAAATGTTCAGCAATAAAAGGACAACTCACCTTCAAAGGTGACATTCAAAGCAATTCAAACGGCATAATAAAGCAGTATGTAATGAGGTACACAGTTCATATCAAAGGTCCTCTTATTAAAAAGCTGCTGAGTGTGCTATGGAAAAGGATTTAAAATGGACATTTCTGGTTAAACAAGGTCTCATTTCTAGCATATCTTCCTTTTTGACTTGTTCCTGCAGTCAGGGGAGGTCATATCATAAGGCTAAATTTGTGACGACATAGCTGTTTCCATGGTAGCAAACTATTGTCATAAACACTGAGCTTTATGATTTCACAGCTGGATTAAGAAAAAAAAAAAGAGAATCGAGCTGGAGAGGGAGGAAGTTTTTTATTCCAATGAGACTTAGGGGAATACAGAAGATTGCAAGCAAAGAAAATTGCTTTTTGCGTAAATGTTCTTTTTTAAGTTTACCCCAGTGTGAAAGTCCCTTTTAAGGGATATAATTTGGGTAATGATCCCTCTCCTATTTGAATGCTCACAAGGCTAATGAGCAAGCTTGTCTATTTTTGGAACACTTCAGCAGTAAGGCTGGATGTTTTGCAGCAGGAAGCCAACTGTATTGAAATGTGTTTTCTTCACTTTCCTGAAAGCTCCTGACCCCTTCCTCCGTGATTTTCTGTACCCTCACCATTTAGAAAGCAATTTATAGGTGAGGTGATGTGATTTATGACAGTGCATAGACCCTACCAGCCAGCCACCGTTCAGCTCCTCATTACTTGGATCATGGTTTCTTTTTATCAATTATATTGAAACATCTGTGACTACTGAATGGAAATGTCTGTCAAGATGGACAGATTGAAATGCAATTGTGTTTTTAGGAAGAGTTGTTTTCCTGACGTGGTCATTTATGTCCTTAATTTAAAATAGTATTGGTAACTATCAACAGCCCATGAATATGAAAAGGCACTCAGAGAAATTTTGCTGTGGGAGGTGAGAGGTGGCCTGTGCTGCCAGACCACGAGAAGATGCAACATACCATCACACCTTTCATGATAGGACTCACTCTGTCAGGGCCAAATCCTGGGACAGCTCTATGGCTAAGAGAGAGGCCTGGAGAGATCCCCCGTGCCCATCACTTGCCACTGGCAAACTCCTCTCCAAGTACCATCTAGTTCTGCCTCCAGGGGAAAAAAGGGTGGGGTGACTGTAGGTCTGTGTGATCCAAGGAGAAGGATAAAAGATTCAGTTCTCTGTGAGCCCTCAGTGGTCCCTACAGGGATACGTCAGACCCACCACTCTGATCCCCCCAAGTCACCCTACCCCTCTGCACTGGCAGCTTGTGTGAGAGGCCTCCCTTCAGGCAGCGACAGTGGAATAGGGCAGCCTCCATCCTCACCAACTGGAAAGGTGCTGTCAAGAAGAAGCATCACACAATGAAATCCACAGTATTCCTATAGGAATACAAGTCATGAAATTTCCTGTGTTGGCCTCAATCAAAGACAGCTCAGAGCTAGAGAAAGATTATTACTGTGTGTCCTAGTGATTCCCCTGGAATTTCTACAGCAGAAACAAATTAAACGTAACTCGTCTTACAAATAATTAGCACGTTTCATTTCAAGAAATCCCAGCTGACTTTACCTACTAGGCACTAGATTAGTATGTCCTGCACTAAAATGAATCTGACATTTAGCTTTCTAACAAAGAAAATCCATGTGCAGGTAATGTAACTCATTGAAATATAAAATAACAGTGCAGGCAGTACTACAGGCTGCAAAATTTCTTCCTGAGCCACTCCAAAATGAAAACGTTTTGGAGCATGAGGGCTGGGCAGCCACAGATCCAACATGCTGATGTAGCTCGACTTTATTGACTATCAAAGTCTCAAGGGAGTTTTTCTATTTTCTTTGAAAGAAATCAAAAATGAACAGAAAGGTCATTTTGTAAGGCTACTTCCTTCCCATGAGATGGAAAATGGCCTTGCTCTGTAAACTGGAAATGCTAGGTCTGGATCCTGATAGCTGTACACTAGAGGTCACTGCTATAATAAAGGAAAGAGCTAGCTAGCAGCTAAGGCACCTTATTGTAAGGTGACTCACAATGAAAGCAACAGCTAACCGAATTGTATTGTATTCATAAGATGTAAAGAATCACTGAATAAGGACTATTCAGCTATAGATGAAAACTGAGAGATTTTGAAATGTTTGGAGAAACGGATAAAGGGAGGTATATGGACCTTTTATTTTGAAACACCAATTTACTTTCATCTATTTCTTTTGCTTTAATTGGAACTGGAAAATTATGTCAGCCTGTGGGATTTCTGTCACACTGGTCCTCTTCTTCTTTTTTGTTTTTTTTTTTTTTTTCTTTCCCTTCTGAAGTGGGCATTACTGGGTTGGCTCATCTTGACCAAAAGCCCAATGCTGCCTTCATCTCCAACATTCAAGTTCTGCTAAACAATGCTGGTAATAAATGGACACAAGGAACTTTAATACAAATCAGAGATGCAAACCAATGGGTAATTAGTTGAAGATTACAGATGGAATGCTGATGAAATAGCTTCTTGTAGAAAGATTGTCACTGCTAACTGTGTGCCAGGCAACTCCCGCAGCTTCCTAACTCTCCAAGCATGCTCAGCTTTTTGTATCTTTTTCTGTATATTCTTAATTAGTGTCTGTGACTGTTTATTTAATGAGGCATCCCACACTGTGGCAGTGTAACTTCTCTCTCTCTCGTATGTTGTTGCTGAGCAGAGATGATCAGCCTCAATTTTCAGTCTGTCTTTGCTAAGCTTGTGTCATAATATTATGATGCTACTTAAGTATCTTTTTTCCAACCTTGCTAAATTATTAATTTAATTCAGGATCAAACCATGTAACCTGTCCAGTGCCTGCTTGCTGATGATTCATGGTGTTTCCTGTTTTGTTTCCTTTATAGGAACCATGGTTCCTGATGATTTTGCACATCTTCATGTGGCACATCCTGTGCAGGGAACTTCTTATCGCAGTAGTCAACAACATATTTTGCTAGCTGTTTCTTCGTATTCAGTCTTAGTTCCAACATTTCACATCCTTCTGGCATTATTTTATCCCATGCATTTGATTTTCAGAATTTTGTTCCTTTTCTTCCATCAAATGACATCTCCACAATGAACATGACAGCAGAAGGTATTTTTGTAGTGGGCAGCTGTGATACAACATCAGCTCACCTCACAGTCCTGGCCCATGTCCATGCTAACTTCTTCTAAGTTCTCTCCTGTTTCACCTTGGTCAGATACACCAAGAGATAAACTCATCATCACTACAGAAGCCACCTAAGGTCTAATCAGTTTCCGCACATTTCACTCCATCCTTGTACAGCTTTCTGCCAAAGCATTCTTCATGGCACGCAGCTTTATGTTTCTTTTGTAGCTATCACCTTTCTTATCCCTAACTAGTCTTTCTTTTTTCTTGCTTCTTTTCCCCAGCTAATGGATAGCCAAAACATTTATTGTAATTTCCACTAACAACACTATTCCAAAACCTGCAAATTATTTTTTTTCCTTCTAAAATTTGGTATGTTGCTATGCTTTTTAGGTTTCACATCTTCAGCTTAAAGTTACCATCAGGGTTTTAAAGCTACTTCATACTACTGTTTCAGATCCAGTTCAACCTTTGCCCAAGTCCGTTATTTCTCTTATGCCTTTTTCAGCATGATCATTTTCCAGGTTTCTACCTCTACTTGAGAATCCATTTTCTATTTGTGTATATGAGGAACTGTTTCCTTCATTCATCTCATTGCTATGAGTCTCCCCCCATCCAAGAAAAAAATACTTGAAAAAAAAATTAGTATGGTTTGTTTTGGTCTAATAATTTTCATTTAAAGTAGCAATTCTTATATAAAGCATGCAATGTGCTAGAGAAAATTTTGGAAATAAGCAGTTTGGAACTATGAGTATTGGTAGTGTTTTCTGTGTAGTGTAAGACTGCTTTCTACCAAAATGTCTCTGGTGATGTACCTTGCCTTCCTGACACTTTTTTATAATTGAAAACAACCTTGCTGTGATACTGTTGAAATGCAGAGAGGCTAGAAAAAAAACCCTAAACAAACATAGAAGACCAATTCTTTTATGGGCCTTGCACAGACTAAGCAAACTGTAATATGTTGGTCATTCGTAGGAATTCCTGTCATAGTGTAATTTCCCCGGTATTGCACAATAATTGCAAATATTTTCTAGCAAATAGATAAATGTTTCCTGCCCTGCCATACATCTGCTGTGAAAGGAAGTCCCCATAACAGCTCCACCAGCAGCCCAGTGTTGCCCTCTCTGATGTTCCCTCAAGTACCCCTCTGCCACACTTTCCAACCCCAAAGTGTCACAAGGGTGAGCCAGCTGGTCTGCTGCAGCCACCGTGCTGCTTCCTCCCCTCTCTGCCATCGACTGCCGGGCACCCTGCTGGGACTCAGCCCTGCAGCATCTCTCTAGGCCTCCCGCAATACAAATAAATAATAAGCAAGGGGATTGCCTCAGAGCTGCTGGCCAGACGGTGTTTCCAGGTCAACGCTTCCCTCTCTTGGAGCTGTGAGCTTGGAAGCACTCATGCCAGGGACACTGCCACTTGAGGCCATGGAAGAACAAGGTCATGAGGGGAAAAATTTGAAAATCAGTAATTTTTTCTAAAAAGGGATTTTCTTTCAAATGCTTTTATAAATTCTTGCTCCCAACGACCTTTCCAAGGTGTCATAAGAAATAGCGGAGACTGCATTAAGGTTTGGGTGTATTTTGATGATGTTACATGCAATAAATTCAAAAGTTAACTCCATTTCTAAGCCGAGCTGCTGCATATGCTCCAAATCTACACATGCTCTTCATTCTTCCTCCTGGGGTCTAAACATGTGCAAACATGTTTTGTTCAGGTTATGCCCCTACTCCTGTCTTTTATCTCAAGGTACTTGGGACCCTGAGGTCTGCAGCAGATTTTGCACATGAGCATCAACATGTTGCTCTCTGTAAAGCTGTTTGGTGGCAATGTGTGGGTGACACCTAGGAAGGGCAGAATGCTTGTCAGAAGACCACAACAGGAATGATTCTCACATTCAATCATAAAACAGAAGGAGGCTGGGTAGTTGATACCTTCATTCATTTTTCTAATGCATGCAAATTCATCCTGCAAAGGAGTGGTTTGAAAGACTAAGGTAAGCCTAGAAGCTAGATACATTATATTCCAACTCCACAGTTTATATAATACTGTTGTTGGGCATCTCTTTCTCTTTTGCACTTACAGAACTTTTAAGCTTGTGTATAAAGAGGAGAATAAGTGAGTCATAACATGTGTTGCTTCATGACTTACCTCCAATGCATGAAGATACATAGTTGCAAATATAAGCAACAATCAGATTAAATGTTAAAAAGTTTCCAAAACAGGAGTGGAGGAAGGACAAATCCCCTAGTTAGCTTGAAGATGGAGCTGGAATCAGTTTCATGACACAGCTCCCTGCAAGCACAAGGACCTGACCTTAGCAACCCTCCAGGTCCTTTCCTGGCTGGGATTTCCACGTCTGCTTTGTCCAAGTTCCCCAGTGGACAAGTCTGATCGCACTGCATTTCTCCCAGAGCGAGGTCATGCTCTCATATGGTATTTGTATGGATGGAGCTTCTCATTGTTTTCAAGTGTTGTCAAGGAGTAGGATTGCAACTGTACACATGAAATTTCATCATGTCACTTGGCTGAATGCTCCTTGGGATGGAGGCGTATGATGAATTTTTGGATATTAAACAAGTCACTATTAATATTTAGCATGCTGTACTGCTGAGTCGTAGAAATTTGTGTGTAGGACTGCATTGTTTGAATGGTTTTGGCTTTATTTTTTTCATGGGTAGACTTTTGAGAATGTTAAAGGCCTGGCACCAGCCTCCATATAACCCTCTCCTTGCTGTTTTCCAATGAGGTTTTTGGAAAGGTCTAGGAGACTAATACCAGACTACACAAACAGACTCAGAAACCACAGAGCTAATTCTTGGTTATTTGAGGCATTCCCAGGCTTTTGGGACAGGAAGCTCTAAAGCACTTTGATTTCCCCATAATCAAGGGCTGTTGAGGGGAACGATCTGCCTCCATGGTATAAAAATAACCAAGAGATTCATGGGGCCCCAGAGCACTGCCCCTTAGAGTAGCACATACTGGCCACCATCATAACAAGATATCTTTACTGGAAACAGCAAGCATGGATAGTGTGTATGTAGCCCTTGGAAAGATCTGAGATGACTAGAGAGGTCCTCTGAGTGTAAGTCTGCTCAGAGGGACTTTTACAAACCATTTTCAAAACTCTTAATATTCACTGACTGATAATTTACACAGGGTCGGGCTCCAGAGGGTCACAAGCCTCTGAGACTGCAGAGGGAAGGTTCACCCCTGGTTTGCAAAGGATCAGTGGTATGCAGGCTGCTGTTCAGCCAGGACAAGCAGAGACCCTACATTACAAAGGAAAGAGCATGTATCCTCATAAAGACTTTGGCTCTCAGCTGCTGCTTCCTTCCCTATCCCATTTTTTCCCATCACCAAAATGAAAGCATGTTGATAGTAAGAATATTGCCATCCTTAGTGCGTAAAACATGTCAAAACACCTGCAAGCTATCTGAGAAGGGTAACATTAACAATGTCTCTCTGTCTCAGAGGAAGAGTTTGTTAATTTTTTTTGCAAAATGTTCTGACTGGAGTAAGGATCCTGTAATTAGATTCCACTTATGCATTGTCAATACCTTTATGCGCTCTTAGTAGAAAAAAAAAAAGGAAAACATAAACATGCAGAGGTACTCAATTTAAAATAAAGCATGCAAGAGACTCTTCTGCTGACAGAAATTATTGTTTTTCTAAGGTTTTCAGTGCACAGATCACTTTCCACAGACATGGGACATTTTATAAACTGCAACTCCGTGACTACAGGAATGCAGGATTTTTGGAGACAGCACAAGGTGACATGTGCCATCCTGTCCCCCATGCTTGTGCAACACAACCTGTATGAAGCAGAATCCTCAACTCCTTCTTAATGGATGACTACTTGACCTACCACCATGCCATGGTGGCAGGACGTTGCCTCATCCTGCAGCCACAGCCAGACACCCTTGCTGCATAGGGCTCCACCATACCCTGTCTTGCTTTGGCAGACCCTTACCTCTGTGATACATATGTGCCTCCCTGTCTTATGCTCTGTAATGGCACTGCGGCATGGCTAGCACCAATAACTGGAATTAATCTTTAAAATAGGTAGGGAGGAGAAGACTTGGTAAAAACAAATCTTTATTCTATTATAAAGCACTTAAGATTGTAATTGTGTTTTGAAAAAGTCCAGCTGGGCTAAAGCCTGGTGTCACCTCTTGTGAAAAAAGAAGGGCTCTGATAATTAAAGTATCACCAAGCAGTTTGCACCCAAGGGCAGGGTGAGCACACCTCTCATCTCAAGGCTAGGCATAATGATGACACAAGCAAAGGTGAAGGAAAGTCTGACAGCAAGGTCCCAGGACTCCCTGCCTGCAGCAGGCTGCATGCCCAGGCAGTGGATGTGTTCCTAGCCCACAAGTATATCTTACAATTATTAGGGGCAACAGGGGAGTACTAAGTGCCCTAATAAGTGCAGAGAAAAAAGAAAAGCAAAATTCAATGGGTCACTTAAATTTGCTAATAAGATGTAGCAGCTAACCCAGTATCTCCAAAGACTGTGTCTAACACTGCCACCATCCTCACTGCATGTTATTTATGTACAACTGGACAACTGGTTAGTCAACTCATTTAAGAGATGCACAGGATAGGAAGTACAACATCTTGGTCACTAATTTGAAGACCTTAGATTTTAGCTGAGCTGTTGAGAGTAAAGTCTTGAGAAGTTTGTTAATGAAAACCATTACCTACCAGCATTGCACCCTGTACTAATCTACATTTCTGTGAAGTCTGAAACAATATAATATTCTCTATCAAAAGAAATAAATTTTTACTACTGCTTTCACATAGAACTGTGCAAGGTTACTGTCCTAGTTACAGTGGCCAGGACGACTTTATCACTCAGTGGGTGTAACCAAAACTGTATTCTACACCCTCTATGTCATTTCTGATGAACTGTTAATAATTAATCGATTGCAGCAGCTGCCCGGGGCACACCTGACACCTCAGGCTACAAGCTGTGTTAAAGAACTCTGTGAGGCACAGGAATGTTTCTGTCTTCACACCAGTGACAGCTGTGATAACTCCCCTCCAGGGAGGCATCAGCACCTTCACACCCAGCCTGAGGGGTCATGTCTGCTAGTGGGCCGTCAATGACTCACAGAGTTAAATTACCCCTTGTGAAACTCCCAGCCCCAGGGGAGATGCTGGGCATTCCCACCTGAACCTGAGCATATACAATCTTCAGGCTTTGGGACTTCTGGCACAAAAACTTCCTTAGCAGCTCTGTACTGGCTATTACTGTACCCGCTGTGGCCATTCAGACCAGACAAGGAGCTGCCAGATGGCCATTTTCCAGTTCAGTTTGAAAGATGTCATCTCAAAGAATACTTTTTGTTCTAACAGCTGTGCAAGAAAAATGTGTATGCCAAAATAGAGGAATAGAGGGAGTCAGAGCATCAGCCCACTAGAAAGAAGCACAATGAAAATTATTAATGCTACTCATAAACAATAGGAAGTGTAACATAAAACTGGAGCACAACAAGCTGTGCAAGTACAGATGCAGCATAGGGACATCTGTGGGAGAAGGAGGCATCAGGCACAATCCAGATGAAAACATCATTTCTGTCTCCACAAAGTATTGGAGAAACATAAGAAGTTGGGTCAACTACAAAGATTATAACAAGTTAATCGTAAATAAGAACAGCTGGCGACTTGCCATCCCAAGAACATACTTTATTGAACATCATGCTTACAACGAACTACTTCTATAAAATAAACTGCGATATGAGCCGGAGGAATCTGGAAGGTTAGAGGACAGTCTTCCATCTTAGTTTTTGGGTTAGTTTTGTTTCAGAAAGAAAGGCAGCAGAAAGGCTCAAGGGATACATCCCTCAGTTTGGGTGTCCATGGAGACTACCCACCCAAATCCATAGGACCTGAGGATTGCTCTTACTAGCACAGGGTGACACTGAAAGCACTGCCTGAGATGCTGCCATCAAGAGAAGAAATTACTAGATCTTCTAATGGGCCTCACGTCCATGAAGAAAAACAGACATAGAGCTACAGCCAAAGAGCACAGTCAGCAGGAGATATTACTTGCAAGGACAACAATAGTACTTTGACCAAAACAGGAAAAGATTCAAGCTTAGAGGCTAAAAGGGTCATCTGGTGGTCTTGCTCGACAAGAATGTCAGTGATTGCATACCCAGTCTTCTGCTTTGTAAAGGAAGGAAGAAGTCCTGTGTGTTTAAAAAAAAAAAAAAAGGGGAGGGGGGGAGGGAGTGGATTTGGGCATTCTCCCTTCAGAACTGCACAAACTTACAACCTCATGGACACTCTGCATATGTGTGTGTGTTGGACCATGGGGAGCAAAATGAGTTAGAAAACCATAATAATAAATTTTTATTTAATTTAGCCAGTGTGGAAAAGAGACCTAGCTGGTTCCTCACTGCTCATGCAATCTTTCCCATTGAACACTACCTCACAGGTCATGCACCTCCTTTCCAAACATAATATTACCTCATAATAAAACTTAAGAAAGCATATTGAAAGGTTGAAATAACAGTAACAAGTTATAAAACTATTTTACTTCTTCAAGGTTTCTATTTCAAATATTCTGTCTTTAATCTTCCACTTTCAATATTTGCATACACTTTTGCAAACTTTATTAGGCTGACGTTTTGAGTTTGGGTGTACAGTGTTAAAGTGTTAATCCCTGCATGCACTTAAACACCCCAACCAGACTGTGTAACTAAAATATTTAATGTCTCAAAGGATCTCTCTCTCTACTTTCTTAGTAGCAGTTTTCCTTAAACTAATCCTGAATGCCCTAGCAGAAGCTCAATTTATGGTTGAGCTGTTCCACCAACACCAGTATGCATTTTAGCCTCATCACAGAAAAGCTAAACTGTGGTTGGTCCAGATGATGGAGAACTAAGTGGAGCAGCAGCCACCCTCTCACAACGTGAAGGATTCATTCTAATGGAAAACAGATCACAGAGAGCACAAAGGAAATTACCTGTGTTCAGAAATTGTCCTGACTAGCTGGGACAGTCTCCTATGTCCTGTCATCAAACACAAGTTAAAATACCTTCTCGCTGTCTGGCTTCTAGCAGGTAATCACAGACACTCATAGAAGTTGCATCAAAGAAAGTTTCCAGTTCATTATTCTGAAAAATGTGTCTTTAAGCAATTTTTCCAAAAGCATAAAAGAGGCCAAGGCATAGCTAGAAATGGGATTTTGATCTAAAGGTAGGCATAAAAATCACCACAGACTTCAGTTCTTCAGCATCACTAGCTTTTCTGGGACTCAGAGCATGGGCACATAGTGTTAAATCCCAAAGCAGTGGCTTTGGGAGTTGCTGCTGATTTGCAGGGATGCTGCACTTGTTGTGTGCAATATTGACAGAGGATATGCACTTCTTAAACTGCTTATTGTCTGTTTTCACACTGTTTCCCACCATCTCTCTGTCCCCAGCTACCACCCTGCATACCAAAGCAAGCAGAGCAGGACATACACAGTCACACATCTTTCAGTCCCCTGAAGCAGTTCAGGCTTCACCACTGGATGTAGCATTGAGAGAGGTCAGGATTGCCCCAGAGGTCCCTGACTTGTTCCAGTTGTGGATCCCTGGTCCCAAAAGATGGGTATTAGCACATGGCTTGGGTGAGAATGGAGGGAAATTGCAGCAGAATCTTATATTTCCGTATGTTTCTGCTTGATAGTATTTGAGGTGAGGGGGCAGGTTAAGACTTGTCCAAGGACAGAGTAATCCTGCCTTAGGTTAATACACCCTCCCTGAAGCTTGGTACAGCAATGTTACCTTGTACTGGGGAAGGCTATGAATGGCACATCAACAGCTTGGCTGGCAAGCAGGTATAAAATTAATTTGCACTAACATGATTACATGCTGTCTGTTCCTTCACACCTGAAAAATATTTCTTATGGCATTGTGTGAAATGATGGTGTTTTAATTGAAACCTACAAGCTCTGAGTCCTTGATGGATCTTGGCGCTTCTATGACAACAAAATCAGGTAATGATTCCAATAGGAATGGAAATTTTCAAATATTAAATCTTCTACTACAATTTCTCAGCTCTTATCTGTCTCTCTTACCTGAGTTTCAAATCTTTCTCTAACTCTGTCAAGGAATTCAAAACCCTATAGCATTTTTGCTGCAGTCTCCAAATTCATGTGACTATTATAAATCAAAAGTGCTGGTGAATAAGAAGTAAGAACCGTTCATTTGTTTAGCACTACACCAGGTGCTGCATATCCTATCCTATCCTATCCTATCCTATCCTATCCTATCCTATCCTATCCTATCCTATCCTATCCTATCCTATCCTATCCTATCCTATCCTATCCTATCCTATATCCTAGTGCTATATAAATCCTAGTTCTATACCTGAGCTACAAGTGCAATTACACAGATGCTTTGGCTGTGGCTCCTGCACCTTCAGTGAAATAATTAATACTTTCAATTATGCACATTCAGAATGCATATTGAACTTCAATAACTTCAGCTTACTCTCCCAGAATACAGGCTTAACCACAATAATGTTACTACAGGAAACCTTCACACCTTTGCATACAGGATGTTACTTTTTCTACACTGCTCTCATTTCAGTACCTGGACCACAGCAACTCATTTTCATCAAAGAGGAGCAGTGAGTCTGGGTTGAGGCACTCTTGTAGGCATCCATGGCACTGGCAGGCACTGGCAGGCCAACACACAGGAGGAGAATGAAGGCACTGAGGGTCTTCCGTGGTGCCAGAGCCCCATGAGGGCTCTCACAAAGTGCAACTGGCTGCTCACCAGCACCGGCAGTGCCTCCAGTCACCCCCACAGCTCAAAATGTACCCCCCCATGTCTTATTAGCATGAACAGGGTCCTGTCACCTGTGTTTAAGGAGAAAGACTGGGAGGAGATGGAGCCTTGCAGACTGCTCCCCAGATTCCACCTTGCCTCACTTCCACTGCACACTTTGGACTTGATGGATGGAGGAGTCAGTGCTTGGAGACTGGATGAATCATATTTTCCATGTTCAGCTGTAATCTGTGTAATTTCTTTATCACAGGGGCAAAATGCATTAAAGCACAGGTGGCTGCAGTGCTCTGTGGGCTGTATTCTGGTTTTCGCTGCCATCAAGACACAGTGATGGCTGGCTGCCCCTCCTTGTGCATCCCCTACATTCTTCAGGGCACTCACTTCTTGGCAGCTGTCTTTCTTCTTTCTCTTTAGTGCAGCAGGGCTTAAGGGTGCTGAGAAATGATAACTCATGCTCGGTTGCTCACCTTTGTGCCCCAGAAACACGAATCAGCATGGAAAAGAGCACAAAGAACATAAAGTGCTTCTCTCATCTGCAGCCCTGCAGGGTGTTTGGCTTCTCCTCACCCGGCTTTTCCTTAAGGGATTTTGGTTCCTCCTGCTGAATGTTGCTCCAGAAAGAGATGGACCATGCAGACAGGATGCTGCATTTGTGTGACGTTCCCTCAGCTTGGCTACTCCTACCTGCTTTGACTATGGAGGCAAGAAGTAGCTGTACATCTGAACTGAACATCACACTTCCACTCCTGAGCATATTGCCAGGAAATGCTGGGTCTGTCTCTCAGTCTCACCAGGGCCGAGAATAGCCATGCTCTCTGTGTGCCCAAAGATCTTCACCGCCCATGTGGATTTTCCTTTTTAATTCTGTCACAGCCCTCACTTGTGCTGCTCAGCTTATAGAAATTTCTTAGTCATTTCTCTAACAGGCATAATGTCACATCAGTCACTGTGCCTTTCCATGTAATGGGTTCCTGTTTTTGACTCTCTAGCTACACCTCCACTAGTAAGCAATGCTGTGTCATGGCTCATCTCCTGGGGTTTTTCCACACTGACAAGCTATCAATGTTGCACAGTTCAGACTGACACCCCTCAGCGCTTTCCCAGACAGCACCCAGGATCAGTCTAGGGTTAGCAGGGGCAAGGGCCATGTCTAATAGACAGAGTGGGTGCAATTACCCTGATTTGGCGGGTGAAATATATAATTAGAAGAACACAGCCTATGCTGGGCCTCAAGGACAACAAACAGATCCAAGCTCTCTTGGTGGACGGGAATAAGGACTAGAGAGCCAAACTTCTCTGTAGAGTTATCACCATCTGACCTTCACCGGCTGTACACCTCTAGGTGGGCTTCAGCTCACCAGCCTTTGCCTGTTTAAATCTAATCATTCATTAGTTTCCCTCTTAGTAAAGGAGCAGAAACAGGAACCTTCAATGGGCAATCTAAAATAGATGGGGTGAGTCACCAACAGGAGACATCTGCTACTATGCACTAATTAAAAACGGAGCCAAGAAGACTAACTTAGACAACTTTCTTCACCCAGCTAAACTTGGGTGACATGAATCTTGCTTTGTGTGGTTTTGTCTGTACCCAGTTTACTGAGTCCTAGGACAAGACATTGAAATATGCATGCTGTCAGTTAAACATGTACACTTACAGGTACAAATCCAGAGTTTCCTATGCCTTTTTAAACTGATCATTCCTGACTTCTGAATAATTATTTCTACAGAATTAACATTCTGAACATTTGTTTTCCACAGGAATATATGTCATGCCATACAATCTGTCATAAGCAAGATTCTAGATTCACATAATAAATTAATTTCAGATATATTTTTAACCAATATGTTTGTTCCCTAAGTTATACCACATGGCTGAAGGAGAATATACACTTCTGTTCAGTTCATCAGATCCAGTAGCTCAAACAGAAATGGATCAGTAGTAGTGACTCTGACCAGCATATATAAGAATATGTTAACAGCACCATAATTTTATAGCCACTGATGGTGGCATTTGTGACAGCATGGAATACAGGAGAAGCTGAAAAATGATTCTTCCCGAGTCCTGCTCTTTTCCGCTGTTTGATGTCTTCCATTGTTGCAGGTGGGATGAGGAAGGAGGATTAGAAGAATGCATGTTTGTTTCTCCAAAGGTAATAAAATATTCGTATAACAATTTTCTTTGAAATAGGCAGTAAAACTCATTTTTCTCTTGCCTCCATGTGCTCACAAAGTGTGTGAATAAATAGAAACTGACATGGGATTTGTATGTGTGCAATACTGTGAAGTACCATTTTACTTTGCACCACCAAGCTTTTGGCACGACCACATGTCTCATGAGGAAAGAAACTGTTCACAAATCATGCAAGTCTTCTTAAAACACAGATCATAAAACCTGTAGTGTGCTCCAAGCCACTGCACATGCTGTTTGTTCTACTTATTCCCTTCCAGTGTTAGTCTTTGCCTTTCAAAATCCTCTGATTTTCCCCTCTCGTTGAACCACATTAGTTACTATGGAAACTGCTCTGTGGGTATGAAACTTGGTGACTTCCACATGGAAGGGATGCTTCCCGGGAACCTAAATATCGGCTGGATGGTTATATGTCAATACTGCATATGGCTCACATTTTGTAAAATCCTGCACAAGGTCACTGAGGGAGAAGAGGCATCAGCTGAGGTTATGATCAAAGAAACCCCAAATCCACCTACTGGTATGTTCTGCAGTCCCATGACCTTCCTAGTGTCACAGCCCTGTGACTCAGAGGGAGAGGAACGAGAAACAGGCTGTGCTGAACCACAGGACTGTGGATCCTTCCCAGGAGTATTTCCGTAACACACAAGGTTACTACAGCTTTCATGGTGAGCTTTAATGATGATTACAAGAGAACTGTTAGCAAAAGTAAAAACTAATTAAAGAAAAAGAATACCACATGCAGTGCGACAAAAATGTCCATGACAACTATTTCGGAGAGGTTCTTTCTCATAACACAGAAATTCATCTATTGCAAAAAACTCTTTGTGAAGATCCACTTGGCTGCATGGTACTTTGCTGTGTCACTATGAGAAAAACCTCTTAGAGGGATGAGATCCACAGAAAACAAGCACAGCAAAGGTAGGTATTGAGTAGGCAGCACCCAGCAGAGGAGTAAGACCAGGCAGCAGCAGGTACCAACCTCTTTGTTGGTGTCATCCTGAGCTTCACTGGAAGTGACCAGCCCCACCTGGCCACGTGGCGATGCCTCTTGCTCTCATTGCTCATTAAATTCTGTTTTCTGTTCCTGTTAAATGAACCTACTAGATACCACCTCCATCAGCGCAGGCAGGAGGCTAGGCAGAGGGGTGTAGGGTGTAACCCCCTCTCCTTCTGGGCCAAGGGAACCCTGTGGGACAGGCATGAGGGAGGTGGCACTGAAAGCAACGTGGCAGAAGACACAGCATGGTATCAGGCTAGACTTATGGATTCCCAGCCCCTTTCCAGAACAGAGGCACATATTCTGAGTTGGGGCATCATGGTGCAACCAAAGGTGCATATTTTGGAGCAGCAATTGTTCATACAGATTTTTTTCCAACCGTGTTTCCAAGGGCATAGAAGTCATCTCAAAGCATCTTCCAGTGTGTACCAGCACAAGTCAGTGCCAGGGCAAATGCTGCCAAATGAGTTTCCTACTGTAGAGGGATAAAATCATCAGACTAGACGGGTTTGTTTGGTTGGGTTTTTTCTTTAATACAAAAGGCCAGTGGTATTTCCATTCACCTACAGACCAGGCCAGTTTGCTGCCCTAAAGTATTGGCAGTACTATTTCTTTACCTGGATGCCTAAGGAGCAGGTCAGGGGTGTAGGCTGCCTCTTCACCCTTTGCTCTTCACCCCACAACCCTAAGTGTGGACCGCTAAGGCTGCCCTTCCTCTACTTGAGTAGCTCAAGAGGAAAAAGGCTACAGTAGATTTAGAGGTCAGTAGCTGAGAAAGAAATCTAATCCAATTGCAAGCTATTCTTGAAATACTGAAAAGGAAAAAGAAGTTTAGGACTTTTTGAAGGTTGGCCCCATTACACCAATAGCAGACCTAGTATGGGCAGTAAGGTAAAAAGGTACAGATTGCAGATTTTAAGTCAAACTATCCCCAAAACAACCAAGTAATTTAACACCTTGCACAGTGTTGTCACAATTTTTGTTTAGCAACTATGTGAAAAGTCATCACATTCCATTTTTAGATGGCCACCTCCCTGTTCACGCTGATCTTTATAACAAGCATACAAATGCCTATCTGTATTTAAAGCGGGCTCTTTGCAGAAGTCTAGAAATTTCAGTGAGATAGACTTTAGGCTGAATATGGACAAGTACATAAAGTCATTACCTAAACTTTCAGAACCCACTCTGTTGTCATGCTGCCCTCTGGCACCGTCCCCATCCTCCACTTCCCTACTCTCTCAGAGTGTTAGAACACAGGCTACCCTAGCAAGGGGAGTGGCTCTAACACACTCCCCTGTCATTTCCCAGTGCATCAACCATAGGGATTTTCCAGAGGGCTTTTTTAGATCCACCTGTTGTTTGTTCAGTCAGCCCCACAGAAACATATAAACCTGTTCTACTTGAAAAGGGAAAGCAGGCTAACCTTTCCGTGCAATTAGATTGAGCTGTCTGTCTGCTTTCAGCCAAGAAAAAGATGCCAGCCATGTTGACTGAACAATTTAGCTGACTGACATCTGAAGAGGAAAAGAATGAATCCCCTAAATGAAACTTTCTCTTCAGCCTCAGGGCAAAAAAACCTATCTTATTCCCACGATTTTGGCCGATGCTCTCTGAGGCTGTGTGAGGCATGATGGCTCTGATTTGTTCTTACTTGAAATAAACTGGTTGGCCCATCCCTAACCAAAACCAGTATTTAAAACATGATAGAGAAGCAACTCTCCAAAAATTAATAACAAGTTGATGACCCAGATGTGGAAAGTAACTGCCAAAATCTCAGGCACTAAAATATATGTATTCAAAATTAACATTAAATAAATATTGTTAGATACCAATAACTAAACTAGAGAAATAGGCTCAAAAAGTTTACTGATGGTTTTGTAGGAATGTTGTGTGCTACNAAAAAAAAAAAAGAGAAGTGAAGCAATAACAAAATAAAACAGTAAAAATTGCACTTGATGGGAAATCAACTGGCTGAAATCCATGCTGGTCAGAAAGAGAATGATTGCATGCATGTTACAATAAATTGTGCTGAGGAGAAATAATTGAGTGGAGAAATGGAAAGAAAATTGAGCAGCAACATCTCCCTGTCTTTTCTAACAAGAAGACGTCTCAAAATTTAGTGACACTTTTGAGATGGCAAAAAGTAGCTTCAAAGCAATCGGCAGGAGAGATGACACCCCAGAGCTGCAGAGTTCCAGACAGAGTGGAAAAAATGATGCTGAATCTGATTGCTAACATATTCTGTCCCTATATAAAGCATGCCACAGGAAAAGGCAGTGGAAATTCCAGAGCCAAGACTTGTAACAAGGTCAAAAATGAAAGCCAAGACAGGAAAAAGATGAATAGAAGGGCAGCACCATTCTCTGCTCACCTGCATCAACCAGCAAGACCTCTCCCATATTTGCATTTGTTTTTGTGTACTGATGTGAGCTCTAGACTTGGATCCAAGGGACTGAATTTTTATTAGACACAGTCTGTCAAAGTACAGACAGAGGTAATGTAGCAAGGTTTGAACAGCCTTAGTTTAGTTGAGCAGGACCATGACTGCTCTCTATAAATACACTAGGTGAGGGTAAGCGTCAGGGGGAGGGGAGAGTTACTTCTCCTAAGAGAGATTTCCCAAGAACCACAAACAGCTGTAAAGGGACCCTGAATGCTTGCACTTTGACTGCAGAAGTGACAGGCTGTGCCACCTCTCGTTCTGCCACAGCAACTGCTCCCCAGACCTCATCTGGCTTCACATCAGTCCATCGGGAGCAGCAGGTGGGCTGGCACAAGCTGTGATGCAGAAGAGGGGAATGGCAAGCCTGTGGGTTTGCCATGGCGCACTTGGGCAGCACGTGCTTACAGGAGGACAAGGATTGAGAGCAGCATCCCTCTGCATGCCAGGTATACCATGGTTCCCACCTTGGCACTGTTGGCACACATTGGCACCATGGTCTCAATGTGCCTCTCCAGCAGCATCAACGTCTCAGGCCCATGTGAGACGGCCACACATTCAATATAGCTTTTCCAAAGACCTTGAGCAGAGAAAGAAGGAAAGCTCCACCATGCAGGATGGCAAAGAAAATAATAAATAGCACACGTGACAGGGGAAATCCTAATGTGCCAGTAGCCCAAAGCTCTGCCACCAGTCAAAGGTAGGCAGGATGGTGCCTTGATAGGGAACCACACATCCCTTCTGCCTCACCCACTTGTCCGTGGGGTGCAGAGGGTGCTGGGAGCAGGTGTAGCTGGCCTGTTGTGCTCCCAGCCCCACTGCTGAACCCCAGCAGCAGGGCAGACTGATGGCCACAGACCCACCATTCTCATGCACGGCAGTCCCGAAGTGTCTGTCTGCAGCACAGGTTTTGCTCTCAACAATGCTGGGCTGTTATCATAATGTTTAAAAGGCTACTGTCAGCTTACAGACAGCCCTCTTCTTTTTTTTTCCTCTTTTCTTTATTTTTTGCAGACCTTGAAGGAAATAGAAACGTTTTGAAAGGTTTGCTGGGAAGGGGTGTTCTGTTCCAGTAAAAACAGCTGGGTTTAGGTAAATAAATATTATGTTACCATGTAATAGCCACACCACAAGCAAGGCAGCACTAGAGACCTTGCAAAACTACCCAAATTAAAAACTGCATTTCAATCCTCAACCTGAGAAACAAACACAGAATGTAAAGGAATATTTTTTTAACTCATCTCAAATTTAATAATGACAGGTATTTCTGGTAGTACTGGTAAAGAAGTGTGTGTTTAAAATACAAATTTTCAATACTGAAAGCAAAATTGTAGACTGCAGAGTATAAAGGTTCCCCAAAATGGAACTCTTCCCTTTCAAAACCAGAAGACATCGGAAGAAATCTGATAAACATTAGACTTGTGGTTTACACAGGCCTTGCCTGAAGTACATGTGCAGAGCAGGAAAAAAATTCTTCTGTAAGAAATAGTGTTCTCTAGATTGAATCCTTATGCTGGTTTCCATCCAAATTCACTTCATTCATAGTAGTCAAGGTCACATCAGAAAGCGGATCTGTGGCCTGCAATCATGTCTCAGCAGCAACATCATTCCATGATGTAAAATAAAGTTGGCACCAGACCTATACTGTCTTCCACTGCAGTTACCAAAGTTCACCTTTATGGTTTAGTCTTATTCTGAGATTTAGAAGATCTCATTTAATCTGCACAATTCTATCACTGTAGGGTTTCAGTGTACCCTGAGAGGGGTGATTTGGAGACTCCCAGTGCTGGAGTCATTCAAACAAGAGAAGAAATGGTCCTTGTTGTGGATTTGTTTACATTTAGTGTCCAGCTGCCTTCCTGACAAGCCTATCAGTGGCATAATTTGTAAAATGTGTAGTTTTATTATACCTGTCTGGAAATTAGCTCACCTAAACAGTCTGTTTCAGATGCTTAGTTTGCAGCATAGTACACAGCAAAATTTCCTCCTTCAACCATGTAATCTAGAGCAAACCCGGAGTTTATCAGCCTCCTTATCTGATTGCCTACATCCCATATCAAAGCTCTTCACTTCTCTGGTGATTCTTTCAAATAAACATAAGAGGCTTTTCCTAAACATGGGATTTATTCAGCAGGTCACAATGGGATCTCATTCATAAGAAAAATCATGCTGTAAGAGGGATGGCAGAAAGAGAAAAGCTAGACAGCTTGCCAGTTCAGGGTGATGATACAACTTTAGAGGATGCTGCTGGATGGAAGGAAGGCTTGATAAATACCAGCTCAGTCCACCCAGCACAACCCATCCACATAAGCCAGGTGTACCATAAAACTGGTCGGGAGGAGTGGAGTTTTTCTGCAACTCACAGCAGAAATCAGCTGTTGCCCTCAAATTTTGGCAATCTCACCCATTCATTCTCAACATGATATCTTTTGAAGCTCTGTCTACTAAAGTTTGGAGGAAAAGCCTCAGGATGACTGAGTATTTTCCCCTCTTATCTGGAGCAGGCTCTTTGCTGCAGTTCACACAGAATCAGCCTTAGCCAGAGTGATCTGAAAAGTAGGCTTCCAGTGTCTCCTAACCTCCCACCCTTCCCTCTCACCCCTCAGGACAGTGATGTTGTCACAGCTGATTTTGATGCCGGTGTGGGGATTTGTTTTCTTTCTTTTTAGTTGATGTGCTGCAAGGGTCCTGCTGGGAGCAACAAACATCCTCCTCCATTTGCAGGGATCAAAACCCACCCTGATGTGATATTTTGGGAGTGGGAAAAATCAGCTTCAAAGGAAAACTGACCAGAAAAACAGTTCCTGAGCAGCACTGTTGACTCCAAAGCTGTAGAGAGTAGCTTAGCTGTATTAATATGATCCCAAGAAAACAGCACAATAAGTCACCCAAAGGGAAGAGTAGCTCCTATATCCCTTGCATCTGCCTTGCAGTGGAGAGCTTGTCATTGATATGCCTCCTGCCTCCATGTCTTCAAATTGATTCAGAGTTACCAATCATCGTGAGAGGATTTTTAGATCTGCAAACACATTCAAGGACCACCTTGGCACCATCAGCCACAGGGCAGAGCCATCATGCATGCTCTGTGGGACTGCACCATGTGGGGACTCCTCATCCCCTGTAGCTGGCTTGCCCCTGCAGAGGGGGGTGAGCTGAGCTGTCTCATCCACCTGTGCTGAGAAATAAAACACTGTTCTGGCACAGACGTATGCCCACGCCACACCCCCACATGGCCAGAGGTGGTGACAGCATACTCCCAGGGGAGTGAGGTGCCAGGGAACACTTCCCCAGTGTGCTTTGGGTGGGGTCACTCTCATCTGGACAGCAAGGGAATTTACTCACCCCCACCAGCATGAATGAATGCTGCCTTATTTTTCTGGTTTGCAAGTACAGATAAAGAGCAATCAGAAAACCTTCTAGTCACTTTTGCAAAACTTGCACAAAGAGGTATGGAGTTCCAGCAATAAATAATTTTGTAAGTATATTATTGTGTAATAATTTTGAGATTCTCTTGTCCCTCTCATCAGAGAGTGGCAGTCCTTTATCTTAATAGGAGGGAGATATTCACATCCCTGAACATGGACTGTTGGACCTCTCCCAGTGACTGTTCCTACCACATGATCTAAAATTCCTGTTTTCCTTTCCACAAGCTTGCAGCAAACAAAAGCATTTGTTTTGAGAGGAGCTTGTCTAGAGTGATGCTGTTCTGAATAGCAGTCCCATGAAGAAGAGAGGAAGAAAACATGGCTTAGGTAGGAGAGGTGGAAGGCTAAAAGGTTTATTCCAGACTTTCACGAGAGGATATGAATATGAAAAGATGTACAGAGCCCTGGAAGAAGTTCAGCAGTGCCTGTCATCTCCATCATGGATGGCCTACTTCTAGCTCACCTCCTGCCTCATGGGCAGTGACCAATCTAAGTATAAATCCCAGGTATGGTTGCATGAGGAATACACTGCCCATTTTTTAGCAACACCAAGTCTATGTCAGTGTATGTGAACTCAGAGAGGGAGTAAAAGGCAGTGGAAGTCATGCCTATGCGTGTAACAGAGTAGAATAGCAAGATGAGCAATGCTGGAAAGAGACGTGACTCCACTGAGGTCACAAGGGCTTCTGACTATTCCCAGTCGGCTCCAGCCTCAGACCTGGGAGGATCTGGGCATGTGTAAATATAGGGTGTGGAAACAACCTTATCTTGTTAGCTGCTTTTCCTGTTTTACATTTGCTGCCTGCTTTAAACCACATCCCAGGGGCTGGGTAGGGTTTGAGCAGAGCTGTCATACCAACTCACTCCTGCCTCCCTGACCAGGGAATCCCCTCCCTTGGTTTTTGTAGTGCCCAAATGCAGACAAGGGATGATCACAGGACTTAGCACAGAGCTCATGTTGATGCCATCTCACTGTATATTGCATTGTGCCATTATTTCTTCACTTTTCTGACTAGGCAACAACTGCAGTAACTTTCCATCCCCAGGTTAAGTCACCAATGAATCCAAACCAGGACATACATGAGGTTACACACACCTGTATCTGACCATATTTTGTTTTGTTTGCCTCAGTTAGTGCAGGCAAGAGATGTGAAAGTCTGATCAGTGAGTAAATCTGTCCTATCCTTTTGCTATCAGCTGGCAGTCAGCAGACAGACTCAGGGCACAGAGAGAACATGCCCAGATGTGGCACTGTCAGACTGCCTAGTGCCAGAGAAATACTCGTTGTCATACCAGCCTTTTTTTTAACTTCTCTCCACAGATCAAAATCCCTGTAGCCAAACTGATGTTGTTTACCTCAAAACCATTTCCGTCAGAGGAAAGAAGAGTGGACCTGCTTGGGGACATCTGCTGTATGCAGCCACTTCAGGCAGAACAAAGGGAGGAGCCTGCACCCTGATATGGACTGCCAGAGTAACAACCCACATCTTTTCTGAGACATTTTCACCTTTCTCTCCTTTCAGCAGACCTCTTTGGTCTCATCTGTCCACATAACCATACTGAGAGGGGAGAGGAAAACTTGGATTTTATACTATTTAGTACTAGCCCTGGGAGGGATCCCCAGACATCCCTCCTCCCTTGTCATCAACTAATGAGCCTCATCAGATTTACACGGAGTGTTTATGGACTCTCACTGCCAGTGCCACAACTACAGTGGTCTTTCCTGCTGAAGGGTCCCATGGAATTCACACAAGGCTGATTAAACCTTGCTGCCACACAGTGGGGAAAAACAACTGAAGCCCATGTGGAGCCAACCCAAGAAGGTCA
Organism: Scytalopus superciliaris; assembly: GCA_013400415.1. NCBI lineage: Eukaryota > Metazoa > Chordata > Aves > Passeriformes > Rhinocryptidae > Scytalopus > Scytalopus superciliaris. The sequence continues at coordinate 1,063,062 of VXBX01008451.1, read as the reverse complement.
CAGGCAATGTGAAACACAAGCTGCTGGAAAACAGCAGGGCAGGGACCCATAATACTAAGTAGTTTTTGGGTTTTTTGGGGTGTGATCCAGCTACAGCATGGGCCTGACAGGCCTGGGATGATTCCCCTGAGGAAGGACGGATCTCCCCAAGTATGGGTTTCTAAAACAAGCTCAGTTTCTGCAGCACAAACCCTTTCAAAGGCTTTCCCCACCCCTCCCACCCCCTCCTGTCCCTGCTCTTACCACAGAATGTACATCATGCCCAGGACCCCAGAGAGGAATCAAGGCAGGAAAAGTTTGACTAGGAAATCTTTCCAATGTCAACATCCTCTATCCTGGGGCCTTGCTTTCTGTGAAAAGGTGGACTTTGTGTACACATTTGAGTGGACTGCGCTTAAAGGCAAAGACCGGTCTAATGGGTTTAAAAAAAGAAAAGAAAAAAAAAAAAGGTAAAAGACATTCTACAGCCTAAGCAGATTGGGCTCCCTGAGTATTCCAGTGTTTTATTTAGCAACATATTTATTTAGATTTAGCAAAACCTTGGACATCCCAATGCAGAGCAGCCCTAGGGTATCAGACTTCATCTCCATCAATACTGTGGACTCCAGTCCTCAGCAAAAGTTGTGGAGAGTAATTTAGGGGCACACAGGTTATTCAGAGTCCCAGGACTAGGTGTAGAACACACATGGCTAAACAGACCTCTAAGACTTTTATGTCATCACCCTTAATTTCTCCAGGAGCAGCAAAAACCTGGCTCAATCAGTGCTGTGACTTCTCCATTAGCCAGTCCAGCTAGGGCAGAGACAAGAAACTGAACCAATGCATTAAGGCTGGAAATCAAACCGGTAGTGGCTGGTCCTGAAGAGTGACCAAGCAGGATCTGCTGGACTGCACCAGTAAGTTGAACCAGTGATTAGGAATTGCCACAGCATCATTGTCTCTCTACCATGCCTCGACCCTCCTCACTCTCAAGGCTGATGAAAGGTAATCCTTGATGCAAAGTTACCCACACTATGCCTCCCTTAGGGACACATATCCCTACACAAATCAGGGACATAAAATCCATAAAACAGGAACATTCATTACTACCATACTGAAATACTGCCATTTCAATGGCAATATTGATTCTGCGAGGCAGGAAGGTATGAGCATTTTAAGAATGCACACCACCAAGCAGCAGCTTACTTCACAAACTGAGATGAGTGTTATTTTGAAGGAAGTCATGTCCATGACTAAAAATAAACCTAGGCCATTTCGCTGATTGAATTTCCTGGAGATCTCTAAAGAATACGGAGGCCTAACCAAGTCATTCTCTTTGAAGGAAACATTTGAGATCATTAGAAACTTGCCTGCCGGGAAGTTCTCAAATCCAGATATCTTTTGTGGTAAATTTTCACAGAGCATTTGATACCTATTTATCCCTTCATTTACAAACCGCGTGCTACTTGTAAAGTCAGCACTGCTCTAAGAAAGGCATGACTGGTGGTAACTGTGCCTGCAATAGTCAGATAATGGATTAAAATGAGGTTTCACTGTTAAGTGAAAGGTTAACTTCTAGGCACAATTCTTAATTTAAAACATTTGAACAATTAACATTCTCATTTGGGCAATTTTCCAGGTCAGATGGTAGCATTTGGATATTCTCTGCACAAACTATCTCATTCACAGTAAGTGGATTCACTTCTGTGTAAGTGAAGAATTATGTTGTTTTTACTAATCACCCCAAAATAAGTTCATCATTCCACATCATAGGTTTTGTTCCACTGCTGCTTCTGGCTCACTAAAACCAGAGCACTTGTGTCACACTCTCTGATGCTCCACGCACACTTTGGCAGTTTCATATTTGGATGAACCCAGTTGCTTTCATATTGGATAATTTCTGTAATCCCTTCAGCACTTGTCAAATTTGTAGTTTAAATACACTATCCATCTGGGTTTCTTTTTTTTTGTTGTTTGGGTGTTGGGTTTTTTTTTAACAAGTTAAAATCATTTAACTCATTTATATTCCATGATTTGAAGACATTTAAAATACAAAGAGACTGTCCACACAGTATTTCCTGTCCCCACTCCTTTGGTTTAGTTTCCAGCCTTTCCTGATGACATCTTCAGACAGCATCTCTGTTCCTGGTCATTGTAAGCGTGAGCAGCCCCTTGAAGGAAGTGACTTGCACCTCAGCTTGATGGAAATTTGGGTTTACAGGGCTGAAGAAGTTTGCATGGGCTCTAATGGATTCCAGTAACCCATGCAGAAGAATTTTTATTTAAACATATAAAATAATCTTACTGTTCTACTCAGTGTTTGCTGATAATGTCTCTGATGGAGAATATCAACCAGTTTGGGGGCACCATGCTTCAAAAAAGACATAGACAGAAACAAAAATATGAAGGTGTAGGAAACAATCTACTAGGAAAGGTTGAATTTGATTGATCTAGCAAAAAAAAAAAAAAAAGAAAAGAAAACTAAGAAGAGACATTAAGAGCCTTTAAGGACAAGACAGAGGCAAAAAGGGAGAAAAGAAATTATTCATATGTTCTTTGGAGATAGGACAAGAGTAATGTATTTTGATTGTACCAAGAGAGACTGAGGGTTGGTGCTACAGACAGCTTCCTCTGGTGATAAGGACAGTAAACAGTGGGAAAGATTGCCTAGGGAGGTTGTGGAATATCCATCACTCTTGGTTTCTAAGAGCAAATGTGACAGACATGAGTTGGGAATCATTCTAGTATAGCTCAACCTGCTTTGGGCAAGGACTGTGGACAAGTTTATTCCTCAAGGCAGTGTTCCAGAGCTATTTATTTAATACTTGGTGGTAATAGACAGAGAGTATTAAATATTGAATACAACAAATAAAACTCAAAATAAGAAGAGAGGAAAAAAGGCCTTGGACATTTTCAAGTTTTGGGGAGCAAGAGGTGTGCTTTAGTCTTAGAGAGTCATCTGATCTGTTTTTGTTTTGCATAAAATTAATAGAAATTATTGCTTTGTAGGCAGCATTAAGAAGCCTGTTGACTTCAGAAAGGTCATTCAAGGAGGATAAGCTGGGTGGGTACTGGAGTAATTTCATATACCTCATTGAGTTTCACATATCTATCCCAGTGGGAGCCTCATGAGAGGAAGTGTACATATTGCCTGACTGAGCAAAGATTTCTGCTATAAAGTTCAGAATCCTTTTGGAATAGATTCAAAGTTTAAAGT